>PVIC010012274.1:0-39985 GCA_004025085.1 Thryonomys swinderianus | reverse complement strand
AAGAACCAGCTCTTTGATTCATTGATTCTTTGTATTGTTCTCTTTGTCTCCACTGCGTTAATTTCTGCTCTGATCCTTATGATTTCCTCTCTAGTATGTGCTTTGGGTTTGTTTTGCTCCTCTTTTTCTAGTTGTCTGAGGTTCATCATTAGATTGTTTATTTCAGTTTGCTCTATTTTCCGAGTGTATGCATTCACTGAATAGCAGCAGTTCTTTATGGAGTGAGATGAAATCTTAGTATTGTTTTCATCCGCATCTCTCAAATGACCAGTGATGTTGAGCATTTCTTCATATGTTTCTTTATTGCTTTAACTTCTTCTGAAAAGTGTTCATTTCAGATGCCCATTTTTTAATTAGGTCTTCAAATTTGGGAAGTCTTATTTTTTTAAGCTCTTTATGTATTCTAGATAGTAGAGCTTTGTCTTAGAAACAACTAGTAAAGATTTTTTTTCCATGTTGTTGGTTGTCTAGGAAAGACTTTATAAACAAAATCTCTATAGAATGAGAACTAACAGAAGGAATCAACAAATGGGTTCTCATCCTATTAAAAAGCTTCTGCACAGAGAAAGAAACCACTGGCAGAGACAAGGTCTCTAAGTTTCTCAGGCTGCTTCTGAACTGGAGAACCTCTTGCATCAGTCTCCCAAGTAGCTCAGAGTATGTAGTGTGTGCCAGCTGATTTGCATTATGTATTTTTGAGACACATAAAGAAAGAAAATCCACAAAGCATATTTTAGGACCTCTGTCACAATATTCTTAGAAAGTTTGATGCATAGTATTATATTTTTTCAGTGTTATGAATGAATAATTGTTGGCATAAAAACAGTGTAGTGAAGCCACATATATTGGACATAATTTTTTACTGACATTATTACTTAGAGTAAACAATGCACATTATAAAAAGGAAGATAATGGTCATAAGAAATAATGTGGGTAATGTTTCTTGTATAAATGTGTTGTGTGAGGATGTGTGTACTTATCCTTGCATCCCTGAACAGGTCTGTGTCGCTATTATGGTTATACAAAAGCCCAAAAGTAAAATTTTTCTTTCATAAAAGGAGACAATCTACATTCAGCCCTCCTAATTTCATCCTGTGATAGGATTTGTTGCCTTCATTTGCATCAAATAATTTTTAAAATTCACACTACTTAGATAATGAGAGGAATAAACACAGAAATACTCATCTCAGCTGTTTAGTTTCATGAACCAAATAAGTTTTAGAAATTCTGGATGTGAAGAAAATAGTCATTGGTTTTTAAAAACCAAATTTTAGTAATAAAAAGATAATTCAGTATTTGCTTTGACACCATGTATACTACGATGAGACTGATCCTGAAAAGGTCAGCATGCATTATAGAGTAGGGGTAATGTACATATTTGTCAAATATTGTATACTTCCTAGATAATTTTCACACTTCTGTTAGTTTTGTACCACATCCAGAATTTTTCCCATGATGGACAAATCTGATATAATTACTCATTTGAAGCTATTTTATAATTGAGTCTTTATTGGTACATTTTATATACAGTTCACAATCACACTCAACATTGGGGAATTTGTACCAGCATATGATAGAAGTTAATTCTAATTTTTACCCATATCCCTGTCTACCTACAACTTCCCACCCCTTTATATACATGCTATTTCTTTTTTTTCCAGATCATATTTATTCTTTCCCCTCTTTACATTTCCCTACCACATTCCTTTTGAATATTTCCTATTTTACAAAATCTATCATACATTCTGGAACTCATTCACGTCTACAGGTTCTCATACCAGAGAAAAGATATGGTATTTACATATCTGGGATATATTTATTTCACTTAGTGTGTCCTTAAGGTGTATCCATTTGCACATTTTAATCTTGGCTTTAAAAATAAAATTTATAAAAGGAAATTTTGGATAATTGCCAAAAAGTCCATATTTTTCAAATATATGTATGATTACTCAAATTAAACATGTACCTATGTTTGCTACCTAAAATCAACAGAAGAACACAGATACAAAACCACTAGACTGCTGGGTGTGGTGGCTCACACCTTTAATTCCAGCAGTCAGGAGGCAGAGGCAGGAGGATTGCTGAGTTCAGGGCTTGCCTGGGCTACATAGTGAGCTCAGGGCCAGCCTGAACTACAAAGCAAGACCTGTCTGAAGAAAAAAAAAAACATCAAAACACTAGACTGTTAGGAATATTGCCTTAAGTTGCAAACAGGAATTTAAGTCACCTTGCCAAGGAGAAATAGGGCTACCCCTCACAGTTTTCCCCAAGTCTGTGATCAGGAATGCATGAGTGCCTTCTTTTAAGAATGGTTAAGCATCAAGGAAGTTATTACCTGTTTGTGTCCCAGACTGCAATTTAGAGTAGGAACATCTCTTCGGCATTTTTGTAATATCTTGACCAGCACAGTGGCACAAAAATGGTACTGATATACACTAAAACACCTCTTCCTCCTTCATTCATACTAAACCTATAAATAAAATGATAAGGTCATGTTTGGGAATGTTTGCATTTTGATTTCCAAGTTTCTTGTGAAGTTGCCCTAGATACTCAGAATCAAGTTCTGTGACCGGCCATTTGTGAAATGAGAGGACTGGTGATGCCAGCCACTTATCCCAAATAATAGAAAGATTTTGTCCAGCTCTGGAGTGACATAAGAGTTTTCCTGATTTATCCCTATGCTATTTATCCCTATACTATTCCTATCCTATTTATCCCTATAAATTTAAGTAAATGTTTCATCAAGTGTTACATGTAATTAGGAAGTTTATTTCAGTTACAGAAATTGTGGTGACATTGTCTTTTCTAAACACTTCGAAATTTTATGTATCAGTGGCTGAGATACATCACTTAAGTTGTTTTTAAAAAAACACAATAAGATTATTGTTAGAAAGAAAATCCAACTTTTCTTTAAGTTCTACTTTTATCTCTTAGAGTAGTAATCCAAACTTACAACCTTCAGCTTTTATTTGTTTTGCATGTATTTAATGGAAGTTAAGTGCTATGTGCATTAAATCTTCTTACTAGGGTTTTTATTATTTAATGTATGACCAGACTTTAGAACTGTAGGTGTAAATCTTTTGTAATTTTGATGTTGCTTTTCCTACTGGCTACTCACTTTCTTAAACTTTGGCCATTGAAATATGGTATTTACTGCTCCTCTATGGTTTTTGGAAACCTAGTATTGCATTTGGAGAAGGCTAAAAATTCCAAAATGGTTTGGAATAAAGAAAATAAGTTCATTTTATTTCTTGAATTATTTAACTCTTATTAATGTAGTCCACTTAATACTTCTAGGATTCAAATTCATAAAGACTTGAGATTTTTATGTCGGGCACTGTTAAAAGAGAAAGAAAACTTTAGGAAATTATTTCTTTATTGCTATGGTATACAAAAATTGGTATCATTTGAAGTTTTTTTTTTTTGCCTTGTGCTTTAAGACTGAAAAAAAGCTGTTCTTTCAAAAAACTAGAAAATCAAGAATTTTCACATTTTATAATTGATACTGGCTATAATTGGCATCAGGAAAGGAAATGAACTAAAGTTGTATTAATACAAACAAATCTATTTTCTTTCCATGAAAGAAGGGAAGCTTTTGATCTTTCCTGAGTGGCTATTTGTTAGAGAGGGGTCTAGTGCCAGTCTATACACCACTGAAGTTGATTTTAAATACAGAACCAAATGGGACTTGTCCTGAGTGATGTGACCATCTGTCAAGTCTAAGTGAAGTCTGAGCAGGCAGATGTAATTTGCACAACACAAGGCAAATACAGTTAAAAGGGTTTAGACTTAAGAGGTAAAAAACCCAATATATATAACATTTCTTTTACATGCTTGTAATTCTTGTACGATTTAACTCTTGCCACAGCTTTGGTAATTTTTGCTAAGTGAATTTAAATAACATCTCATTCCAGTTGCAAAGATTCCATTGTGATATACTTTACAGCATATCTGGAATTCTTCAGGAATTTCTTTCTTTCTTTCTTTCTTTCTTTCTTTCTTTCTTTCTTTCTTTCTTTCTTTCTTTCTTTCTTTCTTTCTTTCTTTCTTTCTTTCTTCCTTCTTCCTTCCTTCCTTCCTTCCTTCCTTCCTTCCTTCCTTCCTTCCTTCCTTCCTTCCTTCCTTCCTTCCTTCCTTCCTTCCTTCCTTCCTTCCTTCCTTTCTTTCTTTCTTTCTTTCTTTCTTTCTTTCTTTCTTTCTTTCTTTCTTTCTTCCTTTCTTTATTTTTTGAAAGCCTTAGGAATTCTTTCCTAGCCAAGAACCTTGTTTTCACAGTAATTATAAATCAGGGATTCAGGTGAGAGGAAAGAAGAAACTCAAAAGGTAGCTTTGTATAATCCCACCCCTCTCATCTGTTCAAAGATGTCAAAAAGAAAGCAGAGATTGTTAGGATTCATATTGGGGTATTTGTAAATTGGTGACAAGTTGCAATGAAAACTTTTCATTGTAAATTCTCTCAGCTAACGGTTCTAAACCTCATCTTAATAATCAGGGGGAGTGTAACTTCTTTTAGGCAGAATAAAGTATGCTCAAAGCAATTTTTCACATGTATCTTGTGTGGGCACATTTGTGTATGTGTGTGTGTGTGTGTGTTGGAAATGTAGACAGAAGAATCATTTAAATGAGGCTTTAGAGGGAAAATGTTACATTTAGCATTTTAGTTATAGATGGTATATTCATTTTTATTGAAATGTGAATGACTATACCTTTATCAAATTACAGTTTTATTATTTCATTCCTGTTTACATTAACTTCCATTAACTCTGTTGTGATTCATAGTTTAAAATGAACCTCAGAAATTACTTTCATCATTTCACAATTTTAAAAGAAGTATCAACATTGGGCTATCCTATTCCTTTAATGGTCCTGTTTAATCCTTCGTAATGTAGTCCTTTAAAGTCTGTATGTCAAAGATAGCATTTTTACTTGAAGAAAGTAAACATAAAGGATCTGTAAATTTTTTAGTATCTGTTTCCTTTACTGATTTTAATGGACTTCCAAAGTAGTCAGGGGCAGTGGGTGGCCTCTTACTTACAGAGGCCAATTTTTAAGTATATGCATTTTCTTTTCCTTGTTGTCCTCTTATCTAACGTATATTTGGTCTCTTTTAAAATGATATTTGGTAAATTGAAGTGAAAAATCATGGTATGTTCCTTTTCTGAAGTTGGTTTGAAATTCTGCCTTTTATAAATTTCAGATGCTTTAAAAAATAGACATAAAATGTTGCTCAGACATATACTGTAAAGGACTTGTTCAAGTGTATGGATCTTTGGGCCAGGGGTTTAGCTCAGTGGTTCTGGAAGGTCACAAGTTCAATCCTGGGTAAATTCCATTTCCCCAAAAGAGGATCTTGCACTATTAACGATGACGATTTGTTGAAGCCAGGCATATTTATTATTGCATATATCTAGTAATACAGTTCATTTGTGTTAACACCTGTTGAGTTTGGATCTTAAATGTCTCCCAGAAGCTCATGTGGTGAAGAATTGGTCCCAAAGCAGCAATGTTCAGAGGTGGAATCATTTTTTGAAGGATTTGGACCATGAGCGATCTGAGGTCAAAGAAGGGTTTATCTGGTGGCTCATGCCTGTCATCCCAGCACTCAGGAGGCAGAGAGAGGAGAATTGCTGAGGACAAGACTATCCTGGACTGCATAGTGAGTTCTGGGCCAGCCTGAACTACAAAGCGAGACCCTGTCTCAAAAAAAATATTATCCATTTGTGTTTTTCTAGCTTAATGGGCTATTAGGATATGCTGGGAACTTTAGGAGATGGGGCCCAGTTTGAGGAAATAGGTCACTGCAGGTACATCTCGAAGGGGATGCATTGTGTGCAGCCTCTGCCTGTTTTCCTGTTTTGTGCGGCTCTCTGCTTCATGGCTGCCCCAAAGTGAGATGCTTTCCTCTGTCTCGCAGTTATGGTCTGTTTCACTGCCCCCTCCGGTGCAGAAGCCACTGGACCAATTGACCATAGAATGAAGCTTCTAAAATCATGAGCCAAGACAAACCTTTCTACCTTTAAGTGCGTTTTCTCACATGTTTTGTTATTATAATGGAAAGTTAACCAGCACTCAATATGTGCTCTGCCCCCTATTAAAGATATTCAGTGCCATTTATTTAATCTTCATGTAACCTGGAAGCAGATGTATTGGTTTAGTCTTCACTTACCAAATGAAGACATGGAAACAACACTGGTATATTCACCTGAGTTATTTCTAGGAAGGTATGACTTAATGACTAGCATTCTCATCTTCACTGCCTTGTGTAGAGCTATGGTATACAATAGCATTGTATATCATCTATTTTATATAATTCAGTTTCCTGAAATACTAAAGTGCTGGTGCATTTTCTTTTCTTTGAATGCTGCCATCTTCTTCCCCACCCCGCAGATTCTTCTTTTCTTCCCTGACAGCTTTTTTTCAGTCATTTTTGTTTCTATTGCAAATAATATGTCATGACCAGAGATGAAGATGGCATTAGGGTGTGGCCCTTGATGATATCACTAAAAACGTCTGGAGAAAAATAGAGTTGAGAGTAGTAACCAGGGAATCAAGGACATAATCAAATTATGCTTACAGAAATGAATTTGACATCAAGTGAACTCTGCTTGAGAAGAGGAAAACAACTAATTGCAAAATGATTTAAATATATGGTCTCCTAGGTTCTTTTGACAACAGTGACATGAGAAGAAAAGTCACAAGAGGTCATGACAGTTCTTCCACTGAGTCCTTAATTTCATCTTTTGCTTATGGCTTAATCGTTCATCAGACTTCTTTTTGAAAACTTTTTTTATGGTCTCTTAGTACTACTGTCTAGAGTTGTCAATTCTACAAATTTATTGGTCACTCTAGACCTCATAACTTCCTGTGTAGTAAATATTACGTATTTTGCAAAGGAAGATGAGACAGAATTGGTCAAATGTTTATAGAATAACACAGCTGGGAGTAAGTTGGGGAAAAAAATAGATAACTAGGAACCCATAGACCCAGGATTTTTTCTACAAAGACATAGTTGCCTTTTAATATGGTTGCAGTTTTTTTTCTCAGTAGAAGCCATTTATTGTATTGAAGCAATTTATGAGTATTAACTTACTGACATAATCAACTTCCTAAATCCCTTATGGTCATTCACTGAAGTATTGTACCAAAGCAATTTTTTTTAATCTGAAAAGAGTTGCTCTTTTCTCTTAAATTCCAGTTTCTTTTGCTTTTAAGCATATCAAATGGAAATCTTCCAAAATTGTATTTCACACCACTCTCCTTAAGATAAAGAATGAACACAACTTGTTTATTGATGATTTTAGGGTAGTGGAATATAATTTGCTACACATTCATTATTTTAAAAAGACTTGTTAATCAAATAATTGTTATGCCACCTAAATTTTTACATCTGCTTTGTAATTGGTCAGCTTCTACTCTTCATGTAAAACTGATGGAAGATTTTGTGCTGTTCTGCAGCAGCTCCTGTTTTTCTTCTGGTTTCATGTTCCTAATCAGCATGACATTGGGAACGAAAACATCATGACTCATCATGACTCACAGATGTAGCCTGAGAATATCGATGAATATTGGTAGTCCTGAATAGGTTTCCTATAATCAGCTAGTACATGGCTTTAGCAGACACAAGCACCCATCGGGAGTTGTTTTGACCATCTTTTGATTTGTCAGTGGCATCTGGAGAACTGAAGTTACCAGAAAATTGGCCTGTGCAGAAATGAGGTACCACTGAACCATTCCACCCCACTTTCTGGATTTACTCATCTTGAGGACAGGCCAGTAGCTTGAGACAAGAAGGAGCAAATCTGAGCTGTCAAAAATAACAAAGTGTTTTGGGGAACTTTAGTTTATTTGATGCATTGTCAATGACCTTTAGATGAGATGGCAACTTCCTTGGTAAAGAAAATAGAAGGTTAGAAATGTGCTGAAATTAGAGCACTGCTTAGCCACATTATGCCTGAATAAGATACTGAAAGGTAACAGTCTTTTTTGGAGAAATAATTCCTGGTTTTCTTTTCTTATGAATGTGTGGATTTATTTTGTTGTCATGGTTTCTCTTTTTAATTGAAGTGGAATTCAGATAATTATAATTGACCATAGGGAAGTGCATAATTCAGTGACATTAGGGCATTCACTATATTGTACAACCAAAACTCTTACTTTCAATATACTTTTGTCACAGTGGAAAACACTCCTTGGCAAGTGAGATATTCTCCACCCCCTTGTTAGCCATTCCATCTCTACAGCCACTGGCTTTGTGTCTGGATTTACCTACTCGGGATATTTTATATGAATGTGCTGCCTCGTATAATATGTCACTAACTTGCCTCTGGCTTCTTTCACTTAGGGGTTTGTGAGGTTCACTCAGATTATAATATTAGCACCTTATTCTTTATAATCAGATTACTTATTTGTTAGTTGATAAATATTTGAGTTGTTTCTACCTTCAGCTACCATTAGGCTGCCTTTGTATATAAGTTTCTGTGTGGACCCATGCTTTCATTTCTCTTCGATATATCTAGATGAAGTTCCTGGGTCATTGTCAACTTTCTGATATGAGGTTTGGTATCAAGGTAAAGCTGAGTTCATAGAATGTGTTAGGAAGTCATCCCTTCTCTTTTATATTTTTGGAAACAACTGAAATTAAGTGTAGTATAATTTACAATGAAGTCATCTGGCCTTAGGTATTTCTTTGTTGGAAAGTTTTTAAAATTATACCTCTATATACTTGAATTTCCTGATTCAGAATACTTGTATTTTAAAAAATGACTATGAACAATGTGCTCATGTGTACCGAGGTGTTGTTTCTTAGGGGAAATAGATAGTTAGGTTCCTATGAGCACCTGGTCATATTTATTGTCCACCAAATAATATATAACTTTATATGTACTTCTCTTTAAAGACATAATATTTGTTTTCTATAAATTGCTAATTTTATATCATAGTTCTTTATCCTGAAACATTAACAAAATTAACAACTTGAATAATGTGACTATAAATGTATTTTGCTTTTGGCCAAACGCTCTCCACTATGGTTTCTGTTATCAATTGTCATCTTATGAATCCACAAATTTTGCCACTTTTTTCATTTTTTACATTTCAAATACACATTATAGATATGGTTTAGCATTTTTTGGAATGACAAGGATGGGCAAATTTTTTTTCTCTCTGTCTGACTCTCTGTCTTTTTCTCTTCCCTTTTCTTTTTTTCTCTCTCTCTTTTTCATATTAGTCATTAATACTGAACTCATAGTCAATAGCACTGTAACGCATATCTGAACATACTTTGTCTAATGTATATATACTCCCCCAAACACATAATACAGATTTCTTATTCTTACACCTCAACATTATACTTGAGGGTAATTTCAAACAGTAACTATAAAAAGCATAAAAATTTTGGGCCAGAGATTTAGCTCAGTGGTTCTGGTGCCTGACTAGCAAGCACAAAGACCCTGGTTTGATCCCCAGTAACCACATACAACAATAATGGGTGTGGTGACTCATGCCCATCAGCAATCAATACCACATACCACAATGCCGGGGGTGGTGGCTCACACCTGTAATCCTAGAACTTGGGAGGCAGAGGCAGGAGTATTGCTGAGTTCGAGGCTTGCCTGGGTTACATAATGCGCTCAGCACCAGACTGAACTCCAAAGTGAGATCCTGTCTCAAAAAAAAAAAAAAAGCATAAAACTTTCAAAAAAATGTCATGAGATAAACTGTGAGAAAGTTACTGAATATGATACTGAGGTAATGAACAAAGTATCACCTTGTTTGTCCTCTGCTGGAAACATGTACATCGAGTGACTAAAATGTTTTCTTGCTCCGTACATGTGTAGTAGCACTGACCATGGAAGAACCGTGGAAATAGGAAACTGAATATAAAGAATTGAATGTAGTTCTTCAAATCTTTCTTTTTCTCCTCTCCTTCTTGGATTTTCACAGTGCATATAAACTTTCTTCATTTTTCTTTATTTCTTTTTTACAAATAAATTGAGAAAGGAAAATTCAGTTAAGATAGAGGAATTTTTAAAAGTAAGATTGGATAAGCCCCAAATCCAATACCAGAAATAAATTCAAAAAGAGAACACATACTTTCCTATTTTTTTTGTACATTTTCACTTTCTTTCTTTCTTTCCTTCTTTCTTTCTTTCTTTCTTTCTTTCTTTCTTTCTTTCTTTCTTTCTTTCTTTCTTTCTTTCTTTCTTTCTTGGGGGGGGTGGAACCCTATGAATATAATGTAGTGACTTTGGAAATTAGATCCTTCCCCCTCCTTAGGGATTATGGTGGTTGCTTGATGAAAGCTACAGGCATTCTTTCACTAATGACATTTTCTCACCCCCTCAACTAGATTCTTTGTTATGTGTGGTCAGTAAAGGCTCTTCCTTTATTTTTTGTTTAGTCACTAATCTTACAGAGAATTCTTTAAATGTCTGGTAAAATAAGAAAGGAAATAAAAGTGTCTCTCTCTTTAAATTTCCTTTGACAGCTGTTGCCTAGGAAGCTAGTTTAGCCCAAGATGGTTTAAACAGTGCCCTGGCTCTATGCCAGTACAGCAGAACATACCAAAACACACAAGCCTGGTTTCTGAAGGACTGTGTCCTGCCACCTACCCTAGCACCAGCAGGCCACACCAGGATCCAGGCTGCCTTCCCTATGGCAGTAGCTGGGGATCCAGGGGTGCAGACACGGAGTAATCACCGCTATGAGAAATACCAACATCCTCTGAAATTTACGAAGTTTATCTCTTTTGGCACACTCTGATGATGCTACATTTCACAGCACTTCAAAATTCTTAGTTTTGCTCTGGCAGTTCTTGCTGCCTCGATAGTGGTTTTCATGGAGGGACCAATTATTTTCTTTTTCTTCATTTAAAAAAAATACACTCTTTGTGCCGGGTATGGTGGCTTACACCTGTAATTCCAGCACTCAGGAGGCAGAGACAGAAGGATTGTTGAGTTCGAGGCTTGCCTGGGCTACATAATGAGCTCAGGGCCAGCCTGAACTACAAAGCAAGACCCTGTCTCAAACAAAACAAAACAAAACAAAACACTTTTTTAATACACAGTAAATACATTCATCATTGCAGAATTGCAGCTCAATCCTTTTTACTGCCTCTTACTTTCCCCAACCTTCCCTCCAGAGGAACCAATTCCCAAAGCTCCCTAGTCTGCTATCATCTGTGACATCACTCTGTTATCCATTTTTTTGTCTAACCTTGTAATTTTCTTTTTATATTTTTCTTCAATTGAATGTAATACAGTTTTAAGTCATTTGTAATTTTAATTAAAATCATTGTTAGTAGAGGTGAATGAAAATAGAAAAATGAATATAAAGTAAAACATTATTGTTATTGTTTTTCTTTTTAATGGAACTGACTTAGCCATCTTTCAGGAATTATGTAAATTTAAGGACATTAGGATTTTTTCTCACAGGAAGTAGTTTTGACTTTTAGAACTGGACTTGATAGGTTGAACTTTTAGGAGGAAGTAGGGAAATGTGTTGGTGGTGTGGGATTGTTATATGATTTGCAGAGTTCCTAGACTCTTTGCAGTTGTGTCATTAATAATAGTGATGGTGATGATATAGTCGGTCTTACTTTGCTAAATGCAGTACACATTAAAATAAATGAAGCAAGATTTAAGAAGTACTTTATCAGGTAACGAATGGCACAGTTATGGTTAAAGAACTAGTTCAACAAATCTTAAATTTCTTGTATATATTTACATATAATGCACTGTGAACATATAAACCCAGCAAATGATTAGTATTCATTGAAATCTTTAATGATTAAACTTTCTTTAATGATTAAATCACAGAAAGGCAATGGACACGTAGAAGACATTCAATAACTGTTTCATGATAAAGACTAAGAAGGAAAGCCTTTTTTTATCTGTAAAGATTATTGTTTTACAGAATTGCAATAAAGTCAAATAGGTCAAATATAGTGAGAAAACTGCTTCTTTACACTTGATCTTGGCTAAAAGGCCAAGAAGCGATGAGAAAACTGCTTCTTTAAATAAACTAAATTTTTATCACTGTACAGCTTTTCAAGTAACTATTTTTGGCATTAACATCATGAAAACCTTTAGAAAATTAATTGGAAAAGAGATAGATTGAAATATCCATATTAAAATTGCATTGAAATCTGCAGGTTTCAAATCAAAACCTCCTTTCAAATGAAGCATTAAGAAGTTTTCTGTCTTTGGAATTTTGTTCCTCAGGAAAATAAACCTCTGTGGTGCTTCTCTTCTTTCAGTTTCATTTGCCCTTCTATTTCCATAGAAAACATTTTATATTTTATCAATTACACACAAGACCAAATCGTATTTTCTAACAAAGCCTAAGTGGAAATTTAGATACTTTCAACTACATAATTGGATTTGATATATTTAATGAATTGTTATGCATTTAAAAATTGTACAGATAAAAATAATCCTTTCCTTTCTTCATCAAATTATAATATTTTACATATAATGGTTAAATAAAATGCTTAGTTAATTTCAGCTATTTCTCTTGAATTTTTAAATGTAGCTACTGAAAAGTTCAAAATTCCATGCGGCTTGTATTATATTTCTTCTGGATATCACAGCCTCAGTTCGTCCCTTAATTGGTAGGTTGCATTTTTATCATTTTCACATTAATGGAATTATACTAAATGAATCTAAGAGATCTTCATAGCTTCAAAATTCCATTTTAACTCTAGGATTTAGATTGTTTGCTACCACTGTACTCTAAATATTTATATTTCAACCTGATATTTTTACCTTGAAAGATATCTGCGATATAGAATGTCAGCATAGTTCTTTGCCAAACACTTGGAAAAACTTGATATCTAGTGTTGCTGTCACTTCCATTTGGCACTTATTCTGACAAAGATAAACTAATTTTTGCTAAATGGATTTCATATATTCTTTGAGATGCTTGATTTCAGATGTTCTGGATTTAAAGTAAATGGGTCTATTGTACCCTTGGTGACTCATTTTACTGTCATTACTCATTTTTCCTGGCATGACTAGCAACTATGATGATGGGATTTTATACCACTATGGCTTTATGCTTATAGCTTATCCTTACCAAGCTTTACAGTATTTAATATAGAAAGAACTTAATAAAAGTCAGGAAATACAAATATTCAATGAATACTAACACTTTTTGGCAATCATTTTTCTATTTCTGTGAAGTATGGGAAATGTTCTATGAATATAAAAATTTATAACATGTTAGTAGCTAACAATACATTAATTTTTAGGTGTTAATACATTTTACATGTTAAAGAGTTGTTTATAGTTCAGAGCACTGGAAATTGAATCTTCAATGTAGGGCTTAGATGATTTTTATTTCCTGGTAAATAGATGATTAAAAAAATCTAAGTGGTCTGTGTCTTTTAATTGGCCCAATGAGTCCATTGACACTAATAGTTATGACTGATAGGAACAGATTTAGAGCTGTTGTGTTTTCCTATTCTTGGCTCTTTTATTCTTTACTTTTGTCCTTTTCTAATTCAGTTTCTTGTTTAGCCAATGGGTTCATTCTCTTGGGTCCCATGGGTTTGTAACTTTCATTGTTTTTTCCCAAGTTACTCTTTAGAATGTTTTGGAGTGCAAGTGTCATGTTTGTGAAGTTTCTCAGGTGTTATTTGTCATGGAAGTATCATATTTCCCTATCCATTTTGAAAGATAGTTTTACAGAATACATCAGTCTGGGTTGGAAGTTGTTTTCCTCTAAGACTTAAAACACATTCACTCCAGGCTCTCCTTGTGTTGAGGACTTGGGCGGAAAAGTCTGGTATGATCCTGATGAGATTCTGTTTCTGTTTGTTTTTTTCTTTTCTAACTGCTTTCAATATTTCATTCTTTAGTCACATATCTGGAACCTAGATAATTATATGGCTAGGTGTAGATTTTTTTAATATCATGGCCATTAAGAATCCTGTATACCTCATTTATCTGTATGCCTTTTCCTGTGATGTTTTCTGCCATTATTATCTGTGAACATTTTTTTAAGTCTTTTGCACTGGCTCCTGCTTCCTCATTGACTGTAGTTTGTTATTCTTTTTGAATCTTCTAGGAGCTATTGGATTGATTTCTCATGGTCTCTTGTCATTTTCTATAAATTGTGTCTTTCCTGTTCATTGGCTACAATTATGTCTTCTAGGTCTGAAATTCACTCCTCAGCTTCATTAATCCTATTTTGTAAACTTTCATTCTCGTTTTTACTCACCTGGAACTCTGAAGCTGTTTAAAAGTTGCCATTGCTTTTGTTATCTAAGATTCTATCATGTCCCTAAGACCTCTACTCTAAAAAATATAGCAAACTGAAAAAGGAGATTGAAGAGGATATCAAAAAATGGAATGACAGCCCTTGTTTGTGGGTAGGAAGAATGAACATCATCATGTAGCTATACTCCCACAACTGCTAAACAGATTCAGTGCAATTCCAATTGAAATCCCAACATCATATTTCACATATCTAGAGAAAATAATCAAAAAAATTCATCAGGAACCACAAAAGACCTAGAATAGCAAAAACAAAAATAAGCAACAAGGACATGGTGGGGGCTATTATGAACCACTACTTGAAACTATACTACAAAGCTACTGTGATAAAAATTGCATGGTACTGGCAATGTAAGAGACCTAAAGACCAGTTGAACAGATTGGAAGACACAGAAACAACTCCAGATAAACTAACCCACCTTACTTTTGACAAAGATGCCAAATATCCTCAGTGGGGAAATGAAAGCCTCTTTAACAAATGGTGCTGGAAAAACTGGGTTTTAACCTGCCATAGACTAAAGCCAGACCTAACTCTTTCACTGTGTACTAAACTAAAATCAAAGTGGATTAGAGACCTAAATATTAAAACAGAAACACTAAAGTTGCTGCAAAACAGGTTAGGCAGAACTCTTGGAGACACTGGCTTAGGGAAAATCTTCTATAGCATGAGAACTAGCAGGAGAAATCAACAAATGGGATCCTATTAAAAAGCTTCTGCACAGCAAAAGTGACCACCAGCAGAGCGAAAAGACAACCAACAAGTTGGGAAAAAATCTTTGCCAGCTGTCTCTCACATGAAGGCCTACTATCTAGAATACATAAAGAGCTTAAAAAATAAGACTTCCCAGATTTGAAGACCTAATTCAAAAATGGCCATCTGAAATGAACAAACACTTTTCATAAGAAGAAGTTAAAGCAATAAAGAAACATGAAGGAATGCCCAACATCATTGGTCATTGGAGAGATGCGGATGAAAACAATACCGATATTTCATCTCACTCCATAAAGAATGGCTGCTACTGTGAAATTAACTAGAAATAAATGCTGGTGAGGATACAGGGAGGAAGGAACCCTTCTGTACTGTTGGTAGGAATGAAGACTTGTGCAACCAGTGTGGATATCAGGAGGTTCCTCAGAAAACTAGGATTTCAGGTCCCATTTGACCCAGCTATTCCTTTGCTAGAAATATATATACAAAAGAATTAAAAGAAGCATGTCATAGAAACATATGTACACCTATGTTCATAACAGCTCAGTTTGTGATAGCTAAATCTTGGAAACAAAAAGTCCATCAATTGGAGATTGGATAAAGACTTAAAAAAATAAATGGAATATTACTCCACCATGAATAATAAGTTTGAATCATTTATGATTAAATGATGTACCTTGAGGATGTACTCATAAATAAATAGTACATAGATGTATAAATGCTGACTCTTTTCTCTGGTATAAGGATCTGAAGATGTAAATGAGTTCTAGGATATATGATAGATATTGTGAAATAGAAAATATTCAAAGGGAAAAGGGTTGAAGTAAGTAATGAGCGGTAAGAAAAAGCATGATGTTAAAAAAGAAAGAATGTATTATATAGTGGTAGGGCTGAGGTTGTAGGGTGGGCAGGGGAATGGGTAAAGATGAGAATTAACTCATGTCATATACTGGTCCAAATTCCCAATGTTGAGTGTGATTGTGATCTGCATATAAAATGTACCAATAAAGAGTAAACAATCTAAGCAAACAAGGAACTCAAAATTACAGATATTAGGCTTTATTACCATTGCCACTACCACCATTTATGTGAATCACTTTGATGAAATCACTTCACATTTTTAAACTTCAATTTCTAGCCTTACTAGTTTCTTAGAGTTATAGGAATACAGTAAGTCTATGGAATTGTCACAAATACATGGTGAAGCTCAGTATAAATGTAAAGTATTTGAAATGGAGTTATGACTTTGTCCAGAATATACTAAATCCTCTATTCTACAAAACACCAGACTTCAAGGAATGCAGATCCCATTGTGAGCACTCACCTCTGTCTGTGATCAGTCTGACATCTATACCACTTGCCTGTTTAGACTGTCTGTTCCTAACTTTTGTCCTTCCAAGATCCTTGACCCTTATTTCGTGGTACAGTTCTACTTCTGCCTCCAGATGGGAGGCCTGCCTTAGCTTTTCTGTTTTGATGGGAATTTAGATGAATGCCTATCCTTCTAAACTGTGTCTGCCTCTAGATCCATGTTTCTTAGGTCTGAGTCAAAGCACTTTTAAGGGAAATTTTAGCTATCATCAGGCTGCACTATGCTGTGCTGTGCTGTTTTGCTGTGCTGCACTGTGTTATGCTGTGCTGTATTATTCAGACTAAGTCTAAGGTACCCATATATAACTAGGATGTACATTGTATAAGTTTTGTTGACATGTGGACTTGGAACTTCCAAAAGAAGTTGAGAGCCTGAAGTCTGTTTATCTTCTGAAGAACAAGGTTTTTAGAGCAGAGGGACTTGAGCAGTAGATAGAAAAGTTTATAATTATAGCTTGAAGGAGTGTCCAGTTTGAAATTTTGTTATATGAGTGTTAAAAAAATAAGATTTGGTATAAAATGAAATACATATGAAACACATTTAGTTCAAAGGTGAGGAAACTTTTCAATATGTATGTTCTCATGGTTGTTGTAGCCATGTCTGATGTGTGGAGTTGTAGTCAGAAATAGAGGAAAGACAGAAATGAATGCTAATAATCGATACAATAACAATAACTTAGTGAGCTACTTTTACATGATCTAAATGCATTTCATTCTATAGGCTTCTTTAGCCATATCAAGAGCCAGAAAATTGAATATATTTTGTGTTCCTTATAATATTTCTCCCTGTTCTTTTACATATTTTCCTGCCTATTTTTTATACTTGGAAATTTTCCCTCATAGCCATAAACCATGAGTCTCTTATCTAGGCTTTAAGGGTCAGATCATTTCTGTTAAGTCTTGGTTAATATGATCATATATAACTATTAGTAATATATACTGCATAATCACATTAATATGAAACATATAGCCTTCATTACTTTTTCATATATAGGGAAGTTGCTATGGACTGAATATTCATATCTCCCCAAAATTAGATTTAATTATTTTATAATTCTCTAGGGCCTGATGGTTGGAATTTGTTTGTTTTCTTTTGTTTCTTGAGACAGGGTGTCACTATATAGCTCAGGCTGGCTATGAACTTGCTCAGCTAGTTGAGGTATTTGAGATGTAACTAGGTTTAGAGAAAGTCATGACTATGACCCACTGGATGAGATGATGTCCAGTAAATATGGAGAGAGACGCTAGTTTTTCTCTCTTGAGCAATGCAGAGAGAAGGTGGTTGCCTAGAAGCCAGGAAGAAGAACCTGACCAAGAACTAACTGGGCCAGCTCCTTGATCTTTGATAGCTCAGGCTCCAAAACTGTGAGAAATAAACATCTGCTGTTTAAGCCAACAGGCTTATTGCAGCCAAGGGTGATATAGAAAGGTATATTATTACATCCAATATAATGTGCAGTAATTTTAATATATATAGTCAGGTTGTCATCTGAGATTGTTTCAAATTTGTAAATCAATTTGAGAATTGACATATTTACAAGACAGTTCCCAACCTGTGAAGATGGTGTATCTATTTATTTTGATTTTTAAAATTTCTTTCACCATTATTTTGTAGTTTTTAGCTTATAGACTTTGTATGTTTTTGTCAAATGTACCTCAAATATTACATATTTCTGAGACCATGGTAAACAGAAATAGTTTTTAGTTGAACTTACAGCTGTCTGATGATAGCATATGGAAATATAATTTTAAATTTTGCTCTCATATGCTGCAACTCTGATATACTTATCAGCTCTAGAATCTTTTTTGTTTTTTGTAGAATGTGTAGGATTTTCTACATGTTTAGTTATGCTATCATTCTTTTCCTCTTTCTTTTATTATATGAATGTTGTTTCTTTCTTTTTTTCCTTTTTCATTCCCTTATTTTGTACTTTCTACTTACTATAACTAGAACGTTCACTACACTGTTGCGTAAAAGTGGAGTCAGAAGACATCTTTGCTTTGTTTCTGATTTTGGGAGAAAGGTTTTCAGTTCTTCACTGTTAAACACTAGGCTAGGTTTTGGTTGTTTTTACTTATAAATATTGTCTGTTACTCTTGGTCTGCTGAGAAATCTTTCTCACTAACCAGTTATTGATATATTTTTTCAAATATTTTCTTCTAAGTATTAAAATAACTATATGTCTTTTCTTATTTAATCTGCTCAGGATATAAATCATATGGATTAAGTTTTTAGTGTTAAACCATAATATTTCTAGAATAAATCTCATTTGGTCATAATGTACTATTTTTATTTTTAGATCTGATGAACTAAAATAAAATCTTTGTCTCTGAGTTATGCTGGAAAAGTATATTGAAGTTTAAATTTTAAAAACTGTTGTTACACTTAAAAGACACATTGTTACTAACCTTTAAAAAATTCCTCTCTTTTTAAACCGACTTATCCTATTGATCTTTCACTTTCTGAAGCAGTTCTGAAAGTTCTCTTTTGTGACAGTCTTTAGTTATGCTGTTGTAGCTGTCTTGATTTCCTCTGAATTGATTCAAAACTCTTTATGGTTCTTTTTAATTTGGGGAAGAGACAGAAGTAAAAAAATTAGATAAGGACACATCATAAATTTTTACTTGATAGTAGTTGGCATAAATGTCTGATCCATGATGGAGTCCAAAGTATGGTGAATATGCAAATACAAAAAAAATTTTTTTTTGAGACATGGTCTCGCTTTGTAGTTCAGGCTGGCCCTGAGCTCACTATGTAGCCTAGGCAAGCCTCGAACTCAGCAATCCTCTTGTCTCTGCCTCCCGAGTGCTGGGATTACAGGCGTGAGCCACCACACCTGGCTACAAAGTTTTTACAATAAAAGACTCATTATCATTAATTTCCACACACACAATTATTCCCTCATTATTTTTTTCTTAGTTATTTGAGACAGGGTCTTGCTTTTTAGTTTAGGTTAACCTTGCACTCATTATGTAGCCCAGGCTGGCCTTTCCATACTTTAGATATTACTCTACTTTCTGTGGTTTGCATTTCCCTTAGAGAACTATGTTACTTTCCTTACCTGTGCTACTCAACATAGTATAATTGTGCTTGTAAGAGTTGCTTCATCGTTTTCAAGTAATTTAATTATAATTTACTTTACTATATTCATATTGCTTGAGCTTGTGATTTGGTTTCATGGTTTTGTGTGTATTTAATCTGCATAAATTTAAAAATGTTTCTTCACTATTTTTCCAGATATTATTTCTGCATTTGTCCACTGGATGACCTTAATATATACATAGGTTAGTTAAAATTGTTTAGAGGATTTTTTTTTTTTGAGACAGGGTCTCGCTTTGTAGTTCAGGCTGGCCCTGAGCTCACTATGTAGCCCAGGCAAGCCTCGAACTCAGCAATCCGCCTGTCTCTGCCTCCCAAGTGCTGGGA
This sequence comes from Thryonomys swinderianus, assembly GCA_004025085.1. NCBI lineage: Eukaryota > Metazoa > Chordata > Mammalia > Rodentia > Thryonomyidae > Thryonomys > Thryonomys swinderianus. The sequence goes on along the minus strand of PVIC010012274.1, from coordinate 20,202 downwards.
TTACAGGCGTGAGCCACCACGCCCGGCTAAAATTGTTGTATATTTCATTAATGGTCTATTAATTTTAATTTTTTAGGTCACTTTCTCTTTTTCCTTTTAAGCAGTTTTTATTTCTCTTTTCAAGTATGCTATTTTCTTTGGCATTGTCTAACTGGCTGAAAATTTCACATATTGTACTTTAAATTTCATATATTGTATTTTTTAAGTTCTAGAAATTATTTATTCATTTATTTATTTTAGTTTTTTTTTTGAGATAGGCTTTCAGTTTGTAGTTCAGGCTGACCATGAACCCACTATGTAACCCAGACTGGCCTGGAACTTGTGGAAATTCTCCTGGCTCTCCTACCTGAGTGCTGGAATTACAGGTGTGAGCCATCACACCTGGCTAGAATTTTAATTTTTAAATGTACTGTTGTAACATGCTCGATTTTTTCTGTCTTCTTGAACACATAGAATAAAGCAACAGATTCTTTTAAATATCCTTCTTCACTAATTTTCTCATCTTTGTCCTTCTTATGTCCTTTCTTCATGATTGATTTTTCTCCTTCTTATAGGTTCTGTCAAAAATGAAATTGTAACAAATGTAGTTTAAAGATTGTTAATTGACTTTCATTTTGAATCTAAAATTGGGCAGCACTTCATCCTATAAAGCAAAATGAGTGTTTCAATGAGCTAAGAGGAAGAAATTATCTTTATGGAAGAAAAAAGGCTGAAAAAAGCAGTAGTGTACAGAAAGTAGTGAGCAAAAAACCTACTTGGCAAAGGTTAAAACAGGATGGATTTTCTTATATTATAACTAAAACTGGACTGTCTGGGATGATCTCTTTTTCTCCTGATTTCTTAGAAATTCACATAAACAACTTTGTTTTGCTTTAGTGATATGGAACTTAATAGAAGAAGTGACACCATTTTAGTTTGGTTGGTGGGACCTTTAATAGAATCTCAGCCAAAGCAGTGGGCTCCTCCTGTACATTTTGCTTAATAGTGCCATTTTTCTATGTTTTGGTGTATATTATACTTACTGACTTGATAAGAGAAATTTTAAAATTTACCATGTTGGATACTGAATATTTTTTATTTTCATGAGTGTCAAAATCAATATCTTAGTGTTTGTTAGGGGATGTATTGAAATTACTGGAAAGCGGATTGAACCTTAAAAGCAAGTCATGTTAGGCAGTACTAGAGCAGGTTTTCATAAGGCTAATTTTTTGCACCATTTGGTTTTATCCTTTGATACTAACCCTGATGTCCCACAAATGAAGGCTTTTCAATTCTTACTGTTAGGAATAGAAACTTTTCCTAGATATGTGTGAGAATATGGCCCTCAGTTTTATACATGTATGAATTCAGTTGAAATTGTGAGAGACATTCTCTCTAGAGCTTGTTGCTCTTCTGTATGACTTTCTCCTTTCAGTTTTCAACTAGAGTTGCCTTAACATTTTGGGAAACTCTATTTCCCCCTCAAGGACACTGCCTGGCTTCCCTGCCATATCCCTCTCTAGCTGACCATGTGAGCGGGGAAGCAGTAAGATGGAGCAATCTAGTGTCTCAGTTCAGTTGCCCACCCCCTGACCGCTGTCCAGGGATCACTGTTCTGTACTGCCTGGGATCCTATGTCTGACAATTCTTTATCATATATTTGAAACATTTTTAGATGCTTCATACTAGAGCATAGTTCTGGTCTCTTATGGTCCAGCTGTGTAAGTCCTTTTGCTATACTCAGACTGTATGATAAATAATAATGACATAATAACAGTATCTATTATACTTGTAAAGTGGATGGTTGATTACTCTTTATGAAGTAATCCCATAAGATTTGCTGGGGAGTGTCATCATAGGAAGATGTAGGCTGTATGCATATAGATCTGCACAGACCTTATAATTTGGCTGAGTTGGCTAGGCAGTTTAAATCTTTACTTAATTACATTAGAACCCAATTCTCCTTGTCTTAAAAATTATTCTCAAAATATTATTATTATTATTATTATTATTATTAATTTTTTGAGACAGGGTCTCGCTTTGTAGTTCAGGCTGGCCCTGAGCTCACTATGTAGCCCAGGCAAGCCTCGAACTCAGCAATCCTCCTGCCTCTGCCTCCCGAGTGCTGGGATGACAGGCGTGAGCCACCACGCCCGGCACTGTGGTGTGTGGTATTGATTGCTTGTGGGCGTGAGTCAACACGCCCAGCATTATATGTGGTTACTGGGGATTGAATTCAGAACCTTGAGCTTGCGAGGCAGGTGCTGGAACCACTGAGCTAACCCTCTGGCCCTCAAAATATTATTTTTTAAAAAATGTCCATTAATTGATGATTGCATAAAGAAAATGTGTTTTTTTTAAATCAATGGAGTACTATTCAGCCATAAAAATTATAAACTAGCTATTTTTGACTAAATGGATGCACCATTGAGATCATACTCTTAAGTAAAATAAATAGGACACATAGATATAAACACTGCATTGTTTCTCTTATGTGAGAAACTGAAAGTGTAAATGAGGACCGAAATATTTATTAGATATTGTGAGTTAGGGAGATAATTTTCAGAGGAGAAGAGGGGCAGAGGAAATGAAATAAGGGAAAGAATAAAATTAAAACTGAAGGGAAAAGCCAAAGTTTTGTAAATAGGGAAGAATGTAGGGAAGGAAGGGGGAGTGGAAAAAATAAAAATCAAGATACGTCAGGTACAGGTACCAATTCCCAAAGGCAAATGTGATCATAACATATACTTAAAATATACCTAAAAATGTACCAAGAAACAATGAATAAAATAAAAGAAAATGGGTGCTGAGTACTTTATGAAAATAAAGTAGAAAGCTGGAAGTAGGAGTAATTATAGAATACTTTTCAGAATTAAATTTCTGAAAGTGCATAGATGAGGTAGAATTAAACGTGTGTGTGTGTGTGTGTGTGTGTGTGTGTGTGTGTGTGTGGCATAGTGGTGAAGAGCTAGGCTGGAAATAGTGAAATGAGTCTTAAATTCAAGAATGCACAAAGAGAATGACTTCTTGGGAAGAGGGACTCAACTCTGACAGAATGCAGCCTACTTATAAAGAATATCATAAATTACTATATAGGACATTTATGTAGCATAGTTTAATTTAAAAAATAGAGTCACTCTAACACACATAAAAATCATGTGTGTGTGTGTGCATGTGTGTGTAGTTAATATTGGTCACATTTTGTGGTACATAAATATGAGAAATAATGTTGAGGGAGGGGGAAATTTTTACTTTATGTTGTTCTTATCTTCCTGGAATTTTTCAGTTTGCATACATTATAGTCATAATTTTATAACAGGTAAATAGAATCATACTAGAATATTTTTCATTTAAACTAATAAGAATCATAAAATCCAAGTGTCACATTTATTTTTTCTTGGGTATAATGTCCCTTTTCAGACAACTATTCATTCAATCAATGTGTTTATGTCTGGGATTGATTCAGTTCAAGTGACACACTCAGCATGTTATTTCATTTTCCTTTCTAAGTTTCTGCCTGTCAATATTGATGGGTGTCATTGTTGGAAGACATGTCATGGTTGTTCTGTTGACTTGACATCTTCTTTTCAAATTCAAACACATTTGTTCTCATGTACTTTAGTTCCATCCTAGTTGTTAACCATCTTAAAATTTAGTTTGATTTTACCTTCTGCTACATTATGATTATTTATGGAAAGGACTGGCAATTTTGTTGCTTCTTGATTACCAGTATGGCAAAAGAGAGAAAGAGGAAAGATTAAGACACATCAAAAGTTGATCTAGAGTGTGTATCTAACCAGAGTTTCACAGTGATATAATAAAAAGATGGGATAGACTGGGCTGGAGATTTAGCTCAGTGGTTCTGGCTCCTGCTACACAAGAGCAAAGTCCTGAGTTTGATCCCAGTAACCACATACAACAATGCTGAGCATGGTGACTCATGCCCACCAGCAATCAGTACCACATACCACAGTGGTGGCTCACACCTGTAATCCCAGCACTCAGGAGGCAGAGACATTAGAATTGCTGAGTTTGAGGCTTGCCTGGGCTACATAGTGAGCTCAGGACCAGCTTAAACTACAAAATGAGACCCTGTCAAAAAAAAAAAAAAGATGGGATAGAGATAGTAATTGAAAAATAAAATAGTGAAGAATTTTCCAGATATGATTAGGGAAACACATGTACAAAAACCAAAATTAATCAAAATATTTTAAACCTAGAATCATCTTAGTTGAACTTCAGATCACCAAAGGCAGGGATTATTTTTTAAACAGGTAGAGGAAAATAACAGATTGCCTAAAACTGATTAGAATGACAACTGATCTTATAGCAAAACAGAAGTTAGTATGCTTGTTATCTTTAAAGTGAATATTAATTTTAGAATTGTAAGGAAAATGAAGTATATAATTAGAATGAAGGAGTATTAGAAAGATCTTCAGAGGATGAGTGTCTAAAAAAGAATATTATTGAAGAAAAAAGCATTTAATGTATTAAAAATCCAAAGTCACAATATAAATGTTAAGTGGAAACATTTATAAAAATATATGGGAAAAATCTTAATATTTAAAATGTATGCCAATCCTTGCTATCTCTTTGTCTTGTATGAAGCTAAGTTTTGTGGTCAAGCAAAGTAAATTTCAATTCTAATTAGTGGCATATGTGTCAGAAGATAATTGGTTAAAATTATTCAAAATCCTGCAGGTTTTGAAGGAGAATATATATGACTTTAGATGTTATGAATTTGTTTATGTTACATATTGAGATTAGAATTGAAATAATACAGGATAGAAATTTTAGACTTGTAAAGGAAATTAAATAAGTTGAGAAAAGAAAATTCACTCAATAAAAGTTTAAAATAGATGCAAAAACTCCAAAATACAATACTAAAATAAATCCAAATATTTATCAATAACTTCAGTTAAAAAACAAGGAAATCACAACCAAACAATCAGGGCATGGTTATGGTTATGTAAAATAAATTAAATTTTAAAGTCAGCATATTTCTAAAGTTAAAGAATTCTTGAAATTCTATTTTTCCAATATGATGTTTAAATATGGACAAATAAAAATTCAGATATTTAAGAGCATATTGAATATTTTAACTACATACCTAACAGTTATTTTTATGAAAACTGAAAATAATTTCAAAAGAAAAGTATTTGAAAAATCACAGGGTGGTTGGTTAGTATTTGAAATAACTTGATAATACTGCAGGGCCAATTATTTAGTAACAAGATTTTAATCAGAAGTCACTTTTCAAATATTGTAAGGCTTGCAATAATCTTTATCTTTGACGATTATTGAAAAGCTTATTAAGAGATGTTAGAAATAATTCTTTTCTTTAGTTAAATAGATTCAAAATCTGAAGGGGTATTTACTAATAATGTACATAGATCTCTACTCTGAGATGAATAGGGTTTAGCAATCTAGGATGTTTATCTGTTTAAGGCCTTCATCTTTTGTTGGTTTCAGCATATGAGGGCATTCTGCCATTTGCACTCATTGAAATGTTAGCTAAATACTGATGGGAAATGAGTTGAATTTGAATCTGTTTCAGTTGTGCAAGTCAAAGGCTGGGTCTTTGTGGGTTTTGCAGAACAGTCTGTATTACTGGTTTTGTACAAGTTTACACTTGAACCTGTGGTTAAATTTAGTTTCATGCTGCTTATTTTAACGTCCCATGCAGAGTTCTATAATTTTATTGAAATGAGAGCTAATTGTAAATTGCAGGTATTTATCATGAAAAGTAGTAATAATTGTGAAGGATTTAATAAATACAGGTATTTTCTACCATGATGGTTCTAATTCATTGACTGAAGGTCAAAAATCCAAAATAAGTTGAATAATTAATATGGAATTTTTTGCTGATTTTTTAAATCAGACTGTCAAAACAGTAATAAATGGAATCATTACACTCATTAGTGTTGATTGTTATGGGCTGATTGTAACTCAGAGAAATGAGAATATTTGTGTTGAATCAGGAACAAATCTTAGAAGTCATTTTCTTTCATTGAATCATTAGAAGTTATTTGTCAAATGATTTGCTCACCTCTGACAAACCTCATGGTAAGAACCCCAGCAACAGAAAAAAGGTATTTACTCTTCATCTGAGTTAACCTTTTATTTGCATAAAGGGTGTAAGAAAATTTCTATAGATTTGTTTCTGCAATATATCTGTAGTTAATTATTTATGTATTGCTTTTTCATCTGGAAAAAATGGCTTTAGTTCTGGTGTAGAAGTGTTCTTTCTGATTTTATGTTCTTGGTAGTAAGTCAAGATGTAGAGTTGTGTAGAGTGAGAAAGATCAGTGGAAAGAGTGGTGTAAGTATGGTAAATGATTTTAGAACCAGAACAAACTAGGTTGAGTCACTGTCATTTTAAGCTATTTATTCACCAAAACTATTTGTGTAGGTATTTATTCTCCTTCTTTTGAACACTTGCAACTTCTCCACTTTATCATTGTGTGGTTAGCTATCTCATCGTTATCTTTTTGACTAAATAAATACTACATTCCTCAATGATAGGAAAGCATTCTTTGGCTTTCATTTGTGCCCATCCTTGCTAGCCCTTTGTTTTCCATGGAGTTAAAACCTCGTAAATATTTGTTAACTAATATCCTCAAACTTACCACCTTTGCCATGATCTAAACAGTCACTTAGTAAATAGTGCATCATGTATTAATCATTGACATCTCAAGACCAAAGAGAAAGTTCTAATAACTTTATTCCTAAATTTCCTTTTGTTTCCTTCTAGGAAGAGCTCTAGCCTTCTTCAGTTCACCTCAGCTGGAACCTAAAAGAGTTTACCAGATGAACCTTCAATATGAAGTTGTCGAATATTCAGGTTCTTTTTTCCAGAGGCTGTAATGCAGCCTTGCAAATAGTTTTACAAAGGCTTCATGGCCTGTGAACATTTTCAGCCACCATATTTTCCACTGGCTCTTTAGTCAGGATCTAATAGTAGTGGAAACACAGGTTAACATAGTACAATACCATTGCTATTAGACATGGATTTATTTTTGTTTCAACTCATTCTTACCCTGGTCTATTAAGCCCTCATCTTGTTTTTTGTCTTAGAGTCTCATCTCTTAATCTGTATTTACTTATTTGGCAAATATCTGTTACCTCAGCTTTCTTCCCCTTAGTGGATTTTCTCACCTTGTATCACCCCATGGCTCATAGTGACTCTGTTTCCTGGCTTCATAGGCAGCTTTATGTTTTTCTTATTGTTTTTTTTTTTTATAAGCTGTCCTTGATTACAGCTCAGTGTGGTCTGACTGCTAACATTGATTTTAAGCAGTCAACAACTTTGTCATAACGTCCAAGATTATGTTTTGATGTGTCATTTTAATAGACTAAAAAGCCATTCTCAGTAAAATCAAATTCCTGTGGGAATCATTGTTAAAGATGCTCTCAAATTGAAGTAAATTCATAATGTTTTGGAGAGTTCACCAGGAAGACATCAGGTGACTACATTTACTGACAATGCCAGTCTTAGCTGGATTTAATATTCTGGAAATACAATTTAAAACTTGCTTGGCTTTATTGAGGCAAAACATGATTCACAATAATTAAGTTTTATGAGCTCCTTCATTAACTCAGAATATTTTTATTTTTAATTGTAAGAAAATATTTGTTCTTTCTTTACATTTCTATACAACTAAATTTGAGCTGGGCCATGGCATAGGGATACACCATTTCAGACTAGGTAATTGTTTAGCTAACTAGTAATAGTGGTGAAAAGAATAGATTCTGAAACCAGTCCTGGGTCCAGATCCGACCACTGGCTTTTATGGTTTGTCTCTTTGGTGTTACATAATTTCTTTGTGCCTCAGTTTTTCTTCCATAAAATTAGGGGAGTAGGAGTAGTACCCTCTTTATATGACTATTATGTGAGTGTTAATAAACTTGTAAAATATATGGACACTTCATAGTATACATAATTCCTTTTAGGTCTCAGTAAGTTTTATTGTCATTATGCTATTTCCTTTATCTTTTGAAGTCATTATTGTCTAGTACTTGGAGATATTTGTTAGCCTTATATATGAAGATACAGAAATAAAATTAAAAGTTACTAGCCTCTTTAAAAAATTTTTATTTTTAGCATTTATTGCTGGAGGTTGAACCTAGGGCCTCTCGTACACTAAACATACATTCTACTTCAGGGCTATGCTTCCAGCCTTGTTAGCCCCACAATTATCTCTGATGAAAGGTTTAGGTAACAAAAGATGTTCTAGGAATCTGATTACTTTTATGTATTTATCCTTCTCCCAGGAAGTCTGGAAAGTAAAGTTTTCCACATGTCTTTATATCTAAGGATAATGGTTTGTTCACCTGAACAACAACTAACTATGCCAAATTTTTGCTGAGGTTTGACTGCCAGGGTCTCAATCTCTGTCCAAAGAAACATAGGACTTGGGATAACTTATGGGAAGCCAAATGAGTTGACCCCACTATAATTCAGTCGTCTGTATTGACCCATTAGCCTAGGTCTTCCCTTAAAGAGCTATTAGGTGAATAAGGTCTTAATTTCTGTGTGGACTTGTTTTATATACACTGATTATTTCAGTTCAAGTAAAGTTTGACTTCAAAGAGAAAGGTGGTTAATTTCAAAGAGAAAGTCAGTATTTGTCTCAGATTGAAGCCCTAGCGATGAACTCGTTATTAGGTCTATGTGTTTACTGGTCCGTCAAACAACCCTGCATATCTCACATTCCCTGTGCTGGCTAAGCCATTATATACAGATCCTTCACCATTGCTGCACCCCCCCACCATATTATGCAGGTAGTTCTTGTGGCAACCTGGCATGGAGCTTAAATCAGTTTGCTCTCTGACTAGTCTGCTTTGCCTTATGCTGTCTTTACCTGGGCTTATCAGACCTCTAGGATCTGGTTTTGTTTTTGTTTTTCTAGCCACTAGCACCATACCAAGCAAGTAATAGACTCAGTATTTGTAGAGTATAACTGTTGTACCACCCAGTAGAGAAAGCCTATGTAGTAGACCATTACTAAGCTTTTGGCTTTAACCTCTAAGATGTTGTCACAACTATCCCTCTTAATGTTGAGTAAGTTCTTCCTGAATTCTAAGCATTGTGCTTATCGTTTTATTGCAGAATTTCATTTTTTATAGAACTTAAAGTTACAAGTTTTAGCACTATTCTCATATCACAAGTGAGGCAAGAGGCCCAGAGAGTTCATTTAGGTCAAGTAAATATTGAAGAAGAGATTCAAATCCAGGCTCACCTGACTGCAGAGCTGCAGATTACAACCTGTTCTATGTTCTCACACCAGTGGGCAGACAGGATAGCACTAGAAGCCAGTTATTCCATAGGCAGAAACCATATTTCATCTGTTCGGGTCTAATTCCCATCATACTTTACCTTCTGTTCAAGGGTAAAGTGGTGGGATGCTTAAATTGCTCTTGCTCAGATGGCCATGAACTCAAAGCTATATTCTTAACCAACCCCTGGGTTAGAGAGACCATTGATATAGGAATGCTTATGGACAAGTCATTATTTGTGGCAACTTCAGCTTCTCAGCAGAATTAAACTTACCAGTTTCTTCAGAGGAGAAGTGGAGGTATAACAGGGCTGTGATCTTTTCCACATCCCCTGCATTTACTATTCCTAGATTTCTACAACCAGTTACATATTAGTTGTGAACTTTTTGTGACCACTGTGGCTAGCTCAGCTTAGAGGGAAGAGACAGTGTTGGGGAGTTAATACCCAGAGCCGATAACAGTTCATGGGTAAATGCTCCTTGTTTTCTGGAAAGCTTTAGCATGTGAGAGACTCTTGGATTGTTGCTCGATAATTAGCAGATCAGAGATGAGGCTCAAGAATTTTCATTTTCAATAAGCTTCTCAATGATACTAAACTTCCTACCACTTTATAGAGCAATGCCCCGTGTCGCTTGGTTCCCATTTGGGAAAGATATGAAGTGTGTTGTACCCTCATCTACATTCCCTAGCCATGTTGACTTCTAGTTGCCCGTAACTATAATCTGTTGAATAATAAAGACCTTGTTTATTTATTTATTTGTCTTTGCCCACTATGAAGTCATCTTCTCAGGTCTGTTCCAGGAAAGTATCACTAGGCATTTGGCAGCACAGGTTGAGGTAGCCAGAGCTTTGCCTGTATTGATCTGAAAGTGTTTAGGGATGACGGCATGGTTGGCATTCTTCCCCTGGGGAATTGCCAGGACTTTTATTTGAGAGAAAGATATTGCATTCCCCCGATAGAAATTCAAGGGCCTCTAATCTCAGTATGAGCGAAGATCCCCAATCGTGTGGGCTAACATTTTACCTCATGATAGTCATCACATCACTGAAGATTCATCAAGGACGGGGTTTAGGAAGTGGGTATTAAACTGCGTGCTGATTCCTGCTCTCAGTTGAAGTTCTTTTGGTTTCCTCTCTCCCAAATGCTGACATTCTCACTGAATCTTCTTAACCTCAAATTTAAATGTGATTCCTGCTTCACTCTTCACACCACTGCACCCATATGTGGCCGTAGGTGGTATACCTTCCCGGAAGGTCTGAGGTGAAGGGTTGGGCAGGAATCAGTAGGAATCCACTTCAGAGCCACTGAGATTTGCCATCCATTCGTGTTGCCAGGGTTCCCAAACTGATTGCTACTTCTCCTTCTGGTCCTTAGGATGTACTTTATTTTCTCATCTTGTTTTTCTCCTGAGTTCAGTCCCTTCTTCACCAGAGCCTTCCTGTGGGCTTGTGCAGGCTGTAGTATACAGTGTCAGGGGCGAAACTGACACAGACTGGACTGTGCACAATCTGACGGCTTTATTTTCTCAGATTCAAGACTCAAACTGACTCCATGGGCATGAAATAAGAAGTTGAACTTTTATGTTCTTTTATTGTATGCAATAATTTTTTCACCTTCTATTTTTCAAAAAATGTTCGAAGGGAATGGGGAACTGGGTAGGGTCAGGAAAAGGCAAAGAAAGAGAAGAAAAAATACTTGAAGTAAAAAGGAAAGCATGGAAACAAAGCTTATGTGTATGGGAGGTGGAGGGGTGAAAGGGAGGGCAGGGTAATGAGGGAAAATAAGAATCAAGATACATTATGTACAGGTACAAATTCTCAGTGATGAATGTGACCATAATATAGTCCTAAAATGTACCAATAAACTCAATTTATTAAAAAAAAACAATAAAAAATAGTGTGCAGAATCCTACCTCAGGACAACTAAAAATATCATTAAAAGTACTTTTTCTGAAACAAAAGAGTGATTTTCTTTTTCTGAAGAATTCTGTCTTTCTTCTAAGCTCAAATTGCATCTGTCTTCTAAGATTGCAATTTCTCAGCCTGCTCTTCTATTTAGTTAGTCCAGTGAAGGATGACACAGGTCCTATCTAGGCCTTAATCAAACATGCCTTCACGAGGACCTCTGTCTCAACTGTGACCCTGGGCTTTCGAGGAATCCTAATTCCCCTTCTGGAGCCAGCTTTTCATCTTGATGTTGCCCTGCTCCCAAGACAGACTTACAAAACCTTTCATTTGAAGGTGTCATGTTAGCCTTAATGGAAGCAGTTCTTCATGCCCCTGATCCCCTGTCCCCCAAGCTGAGCTGATTTCCTGTGCCCATGATTCATAAGAGCCACAGGAGAGTTTGAGGTCTCAGCCATTCTTAACTGCTAGGAGCAGTTGCAGATGTCAGGTGACAAGGTTGAATTCCAGAGTCCATAACTCACTTTCATGCCATTATAGTGGGAGAAGGGAGGGCAGGAATAAAGAGCAAGGCAAACCTCTCAGAGGAATCAAAACAGAGCTGCCTGCACTGTGACTTTGTGAAATTTCCTAATTTTCAGTCTTCTCATCTGTAAAATGGGGATGGGGTGATAACTTGCACATCACAGGGCTGTTAGGAAGATTAAACAAGGTATGTCTGTGAAGTCCTTAGCACACAATGTGAGAGACAGTGAGTAGCTAATAGTTTTTAAAAGAAACCAAATGAAATTCTATGTCTGTACCTCTGCTGAACCTGGTGATTTGTACCTCTTTTAGCTTCTGCTCAGATGCCACTTTGTCAATAAAGCTTCACCTGAACATCCTATGAAAAAACCCTGATCTGAGTCCACTTCCTCCTCACTCCTTCACTTATTTATCTTTGTAGTACATTTATCACCATTCATACATTATAGTGAACTAACTACTCTGTGTGCGTGTGTATGTATGTATGTATTTCAAGTTTATTACTTATCTCTCTTTATAAGGGAATGTAAGTTTCCTAAAGGAAAGAACTTAGTTTTTCTTTAGTATATAATAATATGCTTGAAACAGCATGCATTAATAAAAACAACAGAAATATCATTATGGAGAGCTTTTAAATCAGAGCGTACAAATGTGTTCCTACTAGATCATGACACAATGTGCTGACCTATTGAGTACTCCTAAGATTTTGTAAAACTAGAAATCTTGTTACTGCCAGTTCTTGTTTTTGTCAACCTAACCCTTTAAATTTTGCAGTTGAGCATAACTTCTAACTTACCCTCCTTATTCTCTGCATGGATGTTTGCACCTTCTTTAAAACAGCAACGTTGTCCAATTGTGTGACCACCACTGTCATGCTATGGTGCTAGTACAGTTTGGATTTCCTGAGGAAAATGCTGCTTTGTGAGTCAGCCGCTCCCCAGATTTTCACTTGGAATTCATCCAATTATTGACACTACTTTGTTTGTAAAATTTCCTGCACGGAGAGGAGGGGGGAACTGGCTGACTGAACCCTGATATGCAGGGCACGTTTACATTCAGAGGGAAACAGTGTCTGTTGAGCTGTGTAACAGCCATCTATGTAGGAAACTCGAACAGTATCCAAAGAGCAAATAATTGTGGTGATTAAAGCGATAAGCAGGTGACCCGGGGAAGAAAGTACAAATTGAAGTTTCTGCAACAGGTGTGAGGCACATCATGTTTCTTTCCTGGCATTCTTAGGCCAGGTAATAAGATAGTTTAATTACATGATATAAATACTCAAAGTCCAGCTGGAACTCCATAGTTCCTATCTGTTGCTTACTTGGTTTCTTTTCTTTATCAAGGTATTGAAATCTTTAGATTGTTGTGGTTTAACCTTCTGTTTCCCTGTACCTTTAGCTTTTACTTCCAAGTACTACTAATATATAATTAGAACAAGCTTGTTTTCCCTGGGTTGAAATTGATGACTTACTCCAGATATTTTTAAGTCATCACAAGCTAGAGTATATATATATATATATATATGCATTTTAATTACATACAATCAATTGTGCATTCTCAAGGGCATAATATATTGTAGATTTATTAATATGCATATTTTTATTTACTTGTACTTTAAAACTCTCATGACAATGATGGGTGAGATTGAGATCTGATTTTTAAATACGTGAAGAAGAGCCTTCCTATAAATAGAAAACAGAGTCATGTAAAAACTGCATTTTAAGCTTATCAGAAGTATCCTGCCATATGTCTTTCTTTCCATTCATCTGTTTCTGCTTTCCTCTTTCACCAGACAGAGAGTGCCTATTATCTGCTAGGTAATGAAGTTGATCAATTCTGGGGACAGTGTAGAAACTGATTTGGCAATTTTAGGTTCTACTGTTGCCTCATGCCTGCATTCGGCTGGAACCAGCCTGTCTTTGGTGGTTCAGAAGGTCGTGGGGAAGACAGGCTCATCCCTTTGGCCATGGAATCTGTGAGACAGGCTTTTCCTATGGCGAGTGGCTGCCTTCAATCCTTAAGGCATCCCAAAAACCATATGATTATCTCAATAGATGCAGAAAAAGCATTTGACAAAATCCAACACCCATTTATGATCAAAACCCTACAGAGAATTGGAATCGATGGACTTTATCTCAATTTAATACAAGCTATCTATGAGAAACCAACAGCCAGCATCATACTCAATGGGCAAAAAATGAAAACTTTTACATTAAGGTCAGGAACAAGGCAAGGATGCCCGCTGTCACCACTCTTGTTCAATATAGTACTGGAAACATTAGCTATAGCAATCAGGCAGGACAAAGATATAAAAGGAATAAAGATAGGAAAGGAAGAAGTTAAACTGTCATTATTTGCTGATGATACGATACTCTATCTTGAAGATCCTAAAAACTCAACCAAGAGACTGCTAGACTTAATTACCAAATTTGGTAGTGTTTCTGGATACAGGGTAAATGCTCAAAAAATCCTTAAGGCATCTCCATTGCTTTTTAGTTTGGCGTCATAAACTTTTAGCAACCTGAAATTTAATTTTATGTTATTTGAACGTGTGTACAACTATCCCTCCATCTTCCTCATAGAAAAATATATAGATAAATAAATCTTATGATCTGTTTTTCTTCCTAGATTCTGGACTTGTTCTTTTTTTTTTTTTCTTATTCCACTTTGAGTTCCCTGGTATAGTTTATCATATTAAAAGTTTTCATTTTATATTTCAACAAACTGCTTTTAAGCAAATGTTATATATTGATTCAATATAAAATAAATGACTACATATCTAAGAATCTGAGAAGATAAGTAGCATTGAAAATTGCCATAAGTTTGGATGCAATAAGAACATGAAATGTTTTTAATGGAAATCAAATGGATTTATTATCTTATTTCCTATAAGCTAGATAGAAAAATGACAGAAAAGTCACTCCTTACTTGGTAACATTCTAAAATTGAAGTGGGTACTAGAGCTTCAAGTTTCTTTACCAGTGTTTCTTAGCATCATTTCTGTACACCCTTTACTTTTTCATTGGCAAGACAGAGGGGGAAGGACTGAGAGATTTTTGTGTTGGAGTATATGTCCTTGTCCATAAGAAAAAAAATAGGCATTTTAGTGTTAGACAACATTTCTATGGAACATATGACAATTTAAGCCTTGTATGGGTTTCCCACAAAACAGAAAGAAGATAGAGTATTTGACTTAGCTTGACTTGTAAATAAATGGGGGTCAAATGCTACATTGGTTCTGTTTGGAATCCTCCTTGAGCACTTGTCCATCTTAATAAAGCCCAGCCTTCACAGTTTCTAAAAAAGAACCTAGACTTTTTAAAAAAAATACAATTTATGATCAATTGAACAATCTTTGAGAAAGATGAAACATGTGAGACATAATGGATTTTAGAAATTATATCACCACCCTCTAGTTAGTGTTCATATATTTTTCTATTATAAATTAGGGGTTTGCAATTTTGAAAGATATTTTTTTTTCTGTCAGCTAAAACTTAAGTCTCTTACTTATAAGCAAACTGGAAATAAAGACTCCAGATATTTATTTTCCTTAAAATTATATTTTATATTACTGAAGTATCTTTTGGGCTGATAGACTCTTTTAAGTAGAATAAATATTTCTTCCTTCAACATTTTTTACCCTGAGCTCACTATGTAGCCCAGGCAAGCCTTGAACTTAGCAATCCTCCTGTCTCTGCCTCCCAAGTGCTGGGATTACAGGCGTGAGTCACCACGCCCAGCATTGTATGTTACTGGCATCAAACCCAGGACCTCGTGCTTGCGAGGCAGGTGCCAGAACTGAACTAAATCTCTGGCCCTCTTTCTCCAACTTTTAATAAATAGATAAATGTTAGCCCAACATTAAACAAAAATAGTATTGTAATTCATAGCATAAGCCACTGGAAAAAGCTAAAATTTTTAACATAAAAGTGCCCTGTGGGATCCGTCTACTGTTCTCACTCCAGCTCGTGAGGATTTGAGATGAGAATGGGCCAATTTCAGCATGTTTTATAACTATCTGTTTATGTATTTGATGAAGATCTTAGCATCTTTCCATTGAAAAGGTGTTTGGGTACCTTCTAGTTTAACTTCTTTAATTTACAGTCAAAGAGATCTTTGAGGAGAGTTATTTTCAAAATTATTAAATGAAAAAATACAACATTAGTATTAAGTTCATTGCCAGGCAAATTTTTGTTCAGAATTTAGGAGTTCTGCAAATAGTTGACAAACTATTTTCTTATTTGTATGCAGCTCATCATATTTGGTAAATAGCTTTCTCCGCGAGTTTAACTATAATAATTGCAACCTGTTTTCATTTAGAACAATTGGAATTCTGCCAGAGAGGAGATATTTTGAAGTCTTCATTGTAACAAAGCACAGTATAATGTTCCATCCCCAGGATGTCATGAAGCACAGCTTCCTTTTGGACTCACCATTTATTTGAAACCTCCTTTGCTCATTCCCTCTCCTTCCTTTCCTCCCATGCCTCCTTTGCTTCCAAATGATGCTTTTATGCTGGAAAACACATTTCACAGTTAAAATAGAAATATTGTCATCCCATGTCCCTAGGTTTTGGTGCTATATGTATTCCTTCTATTGATTTTCTTATTATTCAATACCTAGAAGTCTTCAATTTTCAATTTGGTACAAACTTTATGTATTTTTGATTATGTTTATTGTGACAAATTCAGATCAAAGCTCTTAAAATTAGTAGATTGATTTTTAGAAATACTATTTTTATATATCAAACAGTGTAATTAATAGGAAAAGTTACATGGTAGATATTGTGAAATAGTAAATATTCAAAGGGAAATGGGGTTTAGGGGTAAGTAATGAGGAGAAAGAAAAGATGTGATGGTTAAAAAAAAAGGCAACGAAGCTTATGTATATAGGGGCAGGGGTTGTAGGGTGAGTAGGGGAAGGGGAAAATGAGAATTAAGCCATGTCATACACTGGTACTAATTATTAATGTTGAGCATGATCATGATGTGTATATATAATGTACAAATAAAGATCCAAGTTAAAAAAAGAAAGAAAAGTTGGTATTAGAAAAATATTTCATATTTTTAATCTGGCCTAACCATTTCTTCTTAAAGTTGGAATGTGAATGTAGACCTAGTCTTATTTTAGAAGATTTAAAAAAATTATTTCTATTTTTAATTATAGAAGAAGGTATATTCTCTGTACATACTTTGGAAATTACAGAACGGTTTAAAGGAAATAGAATACTTACAATCAGCATCTCAAGATAACATAGTTATCTGCCAAGCGGATTGAAGATCTAAATATTAATACAGAAACACTAAACATGCCGGAGGCTAGGTTAGAGAGAATTATTAGAGACACCAGTGTAGGGAAAGACTTCATGAAGAAAGCCTCAAGAGCACAGGAACTAGCATAAAGAATCAACAACTAGGATCTCATCTTATTAAAAAGCTTCTGCACAGCAAGGGAGACCACAAACAGAGCAGAAAGACAACCTTCAATGTGGAAAAATTTTTTTACCAGCTATTCATGAGACAAAAGACTAATATCTAGAGTATGTAAAGAATTTAAAAAGTCAACCAATTTCCTCTGATAGTAACATATTGGCCAACTATGAGTGATATCACAATTAGGAAAGCAAATATTTTATTATGGTATAATATATAACATAAAATTTGCATTTACCATTTTTAAAGATACAATTCACTGATATTAAATATATTCATCATATTATGCATCCATTAACACAACCATTTCTAGAATTTTCCTCCATTTTATACAGGAACTTTTTACCTATTAAAAAATACCTCCCCACTCATCTTTCCTGAGATGACGATATTTTTGTTTGGTTCGTTATCTGTATAAAGTTAACCTTGGAAAACATGCTTGGAAACACTCAGTCTGCTTCAATTTTTGTTAATTGAATTGGTGTTAATTCTTCTTTAGATGTTTGGCAAAATCACTAATGAACAATCTGATTCTGTCCTTTTCTTTTTTAAGAAATTTCTGATTACTGTTTCAAACTCCTTGCAATTTATAGGTCTATCTTCATTTTCTGTGTCTTCATTCATTTTTGACAGACAGCAGGTTTCTAATTTTGAGGAAGTTATAATCTAGTTTATCTGGTTTGTTGTATATACACATTCATAGCACTCTCTTGTACATTTCCTTGTAGACATCAGTCAGCATTGTTTTTGCTAAAATCCATTAAGTTTTAGCATGTTAGGTTTTCATGTTCATTTATGGCTCTAATCCAGTGAAGTCCCCAGATCACCTGTGTACTGCTTTAAGTTATCAGTTGTTATATTTATTGATTTATATAGGTAGCTAATGAACTTGGTGTGATCTATTTAGGAGACCATCTCAGAGGAGCTAAACTATACAAATAAGTTTGGTGTAAAAAGTAGATTTTTTAAAATTCAAAAGACCACAATTTTATCACAGTGAATTCTTTACTTTTTGATTGTCCAGACATTTAGTTTACTGTATTACTCAAGCAAGATTTGAACATGAAAATATGATTACATAAATATTTGACATAAGTATGCTTAGGTATACATAATGTTTCTTTGGGGATAACCTAAGCAACAGCAGTTCTTCAAACACCTCTTCCTCATTTACATTTTAGGCAAAGGAAATAATTTTCATTCAGTAGTAGCTGATCATTTCAATGGTTCTTGACTGTGAGTAGCATATTTGCATTTGTTGAATTTTTATTTTTAGGTATTATCTACTAACATTTATTGTCAAAAGAGAATTTACTTCTCATTTTGACTCTCCCAACATTTTTCAATACACAGGATTTTTCCCAACCTCCATCTGCTCTCTACAGTTACATCAGAATTTTGATGTAGAATGTGACTTAATTAAAGGTTTATTTTATTGTAATCATGAAGAAGATATTCAGAAATAAATATATAGTAATGAGTTTTTTTTTTAACTTTTCCTATAAAGCCTTTGCTTTTCTCTGGAGTTAATAATTGGATTTTTATTCACTTGCTTGATTTTCTTGTACTTACTGCCAATGCAAACCAAACATTTTATCTGTTATTTAAATCTCTTCTCAGGATATTCAAACCCATCTAGTACAATAAAATTTTGTTTCATCTAGAAACATGCTTGTAATTCAAAGCACTTGGATATCAAAGCAAATGAAAAATGATGGAAATTCAGTTGATTTATTCTACAGTCCCAAAATACTCAAATGAGATGATTACAATATTGCAGTATAATACAAAATAATGAAGAAAATAGAAAATATAATGAAAAACAAATCAATCTGCCCCTAATTTTGAAAAGTTTTGTGACTGACGTGAGGGGGAAAGAGAGAGGAGGATTACTGTGTAGGAGAACTTTCGCTATCATTAATGGAACTGCTGCTATCTATTGGCTCAATGCAATCTTTACCTTTTCATGCAACTTTAACAAGAAGCCTATCTGGTAACACTTGGATCTCCTTTTGAGAATTTTGTGGAAACATGATGTTGCATTGTCGTGATGGTTCATTCCTCAGACTGCTATAGCCGTATTGGTGTGAGGCTTTTCTACAAGACTTTGCACTATTTCCTACATTTTACACATCTCACTAATCTCATTTCCAGTGAGGGGTTCCTCTGCCTTTTTCTCCTCTCTTCTCCATGGAGAGAGAGGGAGAGAACACACCACAGCCATTTGTTCAGTTGCAGTCATGTGATTTTCAGTATCGTGTACTACTCATATTGCAAGACTTTGCTCATTTTTCAAGTTAACATGTAGAAGAAATGCTTCCTTATGTTGCAGAGCAATTGGAGAACAAGTTACTCTAATCCATATTTTTGCTGTAATCTATTATTTTGTCCTTTTGAAAAGATCTCCTTCCATTCTTTCTTACGTTTTGCCCTTTAGACTCTCTGTCCTCTAAGTTTGATATAGACCTATCAGTATTCTGATGTCTCCCTTTTACAATAAGCCTGGGACTTCTTTCATCTCTCTTTGCTTCCTATTATTTTATATGTCCCTTTTTCTAGTGTATTTTTTTTTTTTGAGACAGGGTCTCGCTTTGTAGTTCAGGCTGGCCCTGAGCTCACTATGTAGCCCAGGCAAGCCTCGGACTCAGCAATCTGCCTTCTCTGTCTCCCGAGTGCTGGGACTACAGGTGTGAGCCACCACGCCTGGCTATTTTTTCGTTTTATACCACTCATAGCTTTGTATCTTTCCAATGTTATTTTGAAGTTAAAAATTTGGAATTATCTTTTTTTTTTTTTTTTTTTTTTGAGACAGGGTCTCGCTTTGGAGTTCAGGCTGGCCCTGAGCTCATTAAGTAGCCCAGGCAAGCCGCCGCGAACTCAGCAATCCTCCTGTCTCTGCCTCCCAAGTGCTGGGATGACAGGCGTGAGCCACCACGCCTGGTACTTTTTTTTTTTTTTTTGGAATTATCTTGTAATTGAAAAACTTTGTTCTTTCTTCATATTTGGTTGATAATTTCATTGACAATGGCATTGTAAGTTGAATTTCTTTTCACAGTAGTTTGAAGAAATTTTCTTTTTTTTT
>PVIC010012273.1:0-39849 GCA_004025085.1 Thryonomys swinderianus | reverse complement strand
AAAAAAAAAAAAAAAGCAGATGGGCATGGTCATACACACTTACAATCCCAGCATTCCAGGAAGCTGAAGCAAAAGGACCCAGTACTGGAAAGAAGAAAAAAAGAAAGCATCCCTCTATACCTATTTCTCTCCTGTTTTCTAAGCAATAATTTAATTTCAAAGGATAATATCTGAATCTAGATAAATCTTCACACATTTTAATAAAGTATAAACAGAAAAACAAGATACAAAAAGCTACAAAGATCCTGAGGGTTGTGTGGATAGGAATATGGATAGAAACCATAATACATACAGTCAACACGTAAACACACATAGATTTCTGTGCCTAGGTGTAGAACATCTCTGGAAAGCTGGGAATCTACAGGACCAGAACAGACAAGGGACTTAACTTGCATGTTATACCTTTGTATATTTTGAATTTTTTGCACTATATGTTTGGAAGACTTTTCAGAATACATTTTAAAACCTGATGCTACTATTTAAGACTAAGTATGCCCAGCGTGGTGGCTCATGCCTGTCATCCCAGCACTCAGGAGGCAGAGACAGGAGGATTGCTGTGTTCAAGGCTTGCCTGGACTACATAGTGAGCTCAGGGCCAGCCTGAACTACAAAGCGAGACCCTGTCTCAAAAAAAAAAAAAAAAAAAAGACTAAGTATAACTTATTTCAACAGCTTTATTGACATAATTCATATATTATAAAATTTCTCAAATTAAAGCACATAAATCACTGCTTTTAGTACAGTTGTAGAGTTGCAGCCATCTCTGAAGGAAATTCCACTCCCTTTGGCTACCTACCCTCTTCCCACCCAGGGGTGACCTCTGATCTATTTTCCCTCTTTATTTATCTATTCTGGGCACTTTGCAGAAATGCAATCATCAATATGTGGTCTTTATTGTGACACCCTTATTTCATTCAGCATCATGTACTCACTGTTCCTCACAGTGCAGCAAAGTCATCAGGACTTAATTTCTTTTTGTCACCAAATAATACTTCTTTGGAGCTACCACATTTTGTTTATCCACTCATCCATTAATGGGCATTAATCAGTTAATGGGCATTTGGGCTATTTCTATTTTTAAGAAATTATGAGTGTCTTTTCATGTGCTTCTTGACCATCTGTGTCTTCTTCAGTAAATTATCAACTCACATCTTTTGCCTATTCTTTTAAAAATCAGGTTATCTGCCAGGGATTTAGCTCAAGTTGTACCCTGCCTATCTTGCAAGCCCAACAGCCAAAGTCCAATCCCTGATATCGAAGAAAAAAAATCGGGTTACCTGCTCAAGAGAAATATAGCTTTTAATTTGAAATTTTAAAGAATAAAATTTTCATTTAAGTGGAAATAAAAGCCATACTATTAGGAATATATAAATATATATAACACCCAACAATTCCTCTTGAGTAGTATTTTATTCACCCATGTTTACTTCACGTATTTTCAGAATGAAATTAAAATTTCACTTTTAAAAACTCACATCTGCACATATCATGATAGTTCAAGGACACTTTCACACATAGAACCTCTCTTCCTCAAGCAATTCAGTTTTGTAGCAAAGGACAATATTGCTGTTTTATTTTACAGTTAGGAAACTGAGGCTCAGAGACCAGAGTCTACTAAAAGAAAAATAAAATAAAACATATATGTAAGCATTTAAATCAATTTTTACTGTGATTTTGGTAAGTCTTGTTATATTATTCTAAAAGCAGATGGTGAAGTCTAAATTTAAAAGTTAGTATATCACGACATTTTTACCAGAGCTGTGGTAAATAAAATATCTTCATTTATGCAAATCTTTCTAAAATCTCATTAATAAATTTGTTAAATATTATTATTTCTCTTTTTTAATGTCTGCATAAATTTTCTGCTTAAGAAACTGAAGAACTAAATTATTGGCTATAAACAGGTAATTGATACTCAAATGGACGTACCTTAAGGACACACTCATAAGTGAAATAAATAGGTCACAGATGTGTAAATATATCTTTTCTCTGATATGAGAAAATGAGGATGTAAATGAGTTCTAGAATGCATGATAGATATTGTGAAATAGTAAATATTCAAAGGGAAATGGAGTTCAGGGATAAGTAATGAGGGGCAAGAAAAAATGTGATGGTAAAAAAAGGAAACAAAACTTGTGCATATGGGGGAGGTTGTAGGGTGGATGGGGAAGGGGAAAGTTAGGAATTAACTCGTGTTATATACTGGTACAAGTTCTCAATGTTGACCGTAATCATGATGTGTATATATAATGTACCAATAAAGATTCAAATTTTAAAAAAAACAGGTAATAAAGGTAGGAGGAATTACTAGCCACTGAGTTCTGTGATTTCTTTTGAATCTTAACCTGTAATGTCCATTAACCATGTCAACAATCTTAAGAAAAGACCAGGAATTGTATTTTACCATAAAACATGAAGCAATGAAAACAAGGACACACATCACTCGATTCATCAACTTCCCACAACCTGAGTACAGTGCAGGCCACATCGTCACAAAGCTGCCAGCTCTGGTTTTACAAGTTCTCTCAGGTGACACGTGAATTTCCTAGGTCCATACTCTGTCCTCAAAAAGCAAGGCCCTCCCCTTGACTTCACTGCTGCCATGTTCCTGAATCCCCTGAATCAGTGCCTGGGGTTCACTGTACCCAGGACACCTCAACCTCAGCAAGATGGACACTTTGGAGCCGATGCCCCTTTGTGCTGAAATGGTAACTGTGCACTATGGGATGTTCACCATGCTCCTGGCCCCACCTGCTAGATGCCAGTGGCGCTTCCATCAGATTCTACCATCAAAAGTTTCTCCAGGCATTGTCAAATGTCTCCGTGGGTGAAAAATGCAATGTGACCCTCAGCTGAGAACCACTGATTGAACAGGATGCCCAACAAAATATTTTACATTTTTCTACCATCTGTCCCTGGGTACACTAGAAAGAGCAAGCAATCAAAACCAATCCTGAAGAGTGACAAGAATAATTTCCAGAGTTAACATGAAAATCAACTTATTTTGATTTTGATAAAACATTATTGAAATCAGTAATAAGTCTGGCTCATTCTAAGAACCTTAATAAAAACCTTTCTGAGTGAGCACAATCAGATCTGCTAGAAAAAGACATCCAATCAACTATCTAGAACATGCTTAGACAGCTCACAAAGAGCTGAGGGAAATACAGAAAAGAAGGTCTGAACAAATACAGAACATCACTAAAGATACACAAGTGATAAAAGGAAACAAGCTCTAGAGCTAGAAAGAATAATATCTGAAATGAAAAGTTCACTAGAGGATTTCAAAAGTAGATGTGAACAGGAAGAAAAACAATGCATGAAATTGAAGAAAGGTCAATTTGAAATCACCTAATCTGAGGCAGAAAAATGGTGTGGAAAATTTAACAGAGCTTTAGGACACAATCAGGTCACACAGAGACAGGGGTCCCCCTGAAATGTGCCAATATATGCATAATAGAATCTTACAGGAGGAAGAGTAGGTGGGCAGAAAGAACTGAAAAAAAATTACTGTGAAAACATACCAAATTAAACAAAAGACAAAAAGCAAAACAAACTCCACGTGAAATAAATTCAATGAGATCCACACCAAAACATGTTATAATCAAACTGCTGAAAGACAAAGAGAGACTCTTGAAGGAAGCACAGGGGAAACATTCATCACATACAGGAGACCCTTATAAGAAAACACGGATTTCTCAGAAGATGCCAGTCCAAGATGGAAAGCACAGCAAAAATAAAGAACAATACAAAGGGAACTGCATGCAGGGAAATACAAAACACTGAATTTTTATTGTAACTCCTTGTTTTTTTAATTGATTTTTTTAAAAGAACAGTATAAGGGCTGGAGGGTTAGCTAGGTGGTTCCAGCGCCTGCCTCACAAGCGCGAGGTCCTGAGTTCAATCCCCAGTAACCATATACTATGCTGGGCATGGAGACTCACGCCCACCAGCCATCAATACCACATACCACAGTGCCGGGTGTGGTGGTTCATGCCTGTCATCCCAACACTCAGGAGGCAGAGACAGGAGGATTGCTGAGTTCGAGGCTTGCCTGGGCTACATAGTGAGCTTAGGGCCAGCCTGAACTACATAGCGAGACCCTGTCTCAAAAAAATAAAAAAGAACAGTATAAGACCACCAATTATAAACCTATGTTAATGGGCATATAATGTTTACAGTTGCAATTTGGCAAAATGTAAAGGGAAAGAGCTGGAATGTGCACAAATTGTTTTTACTTCTACTGCAATTAAGGTGATACCAAATCAAGGTACTATTGGTCCTTGTTCTTCACCCTCCGTATTTGTTACAGTGCATAATTGGCAAAATTCATTTATAACCCTAAAATCAAAATATGTAATATTTTTTAAAGTAATATTTAAAAAAAAGAATTAGAAGTCACACCAATAAAAAGAAAAATTAAGGGTTGATACAGACTGTAGCAGGTTATATCACTTTAAATGTTAAAAGGAGAAATAATGAGCACCTGAAACACAATCAATGGAATCAGACATGCAAATAATTATGAGGAGTCAGGAAATAGGGGGAAGAAATTCAAGCCTAAACTATTAGCTAGCAAAGGGCAACACTACCGAAAACAGTAGGAAAGGATTAAAACAGACTAAGGGGCTGAGGATGTAGCTCAGTGGCACTGAGCCTGCCTGGCCAGCACAAGGTCCTGAGTTTGATTCTAATATAGAATAGAAGAGGGAAAACAGGCTAAAACATTCTGCTGTGAGCGAGTCAGACTTGAGGTACCTCTGGATTACCCAAGGGAACAGATGCCATCAACAACAGTGGCCAGACAAAGCAAACTGAAAAAGGAGACTGGATCCAGAGATGATATATTTTAAAATATCAAATTATGAAAAGTCAGTTAAGCTAGGGAAGCAATTTACTACTCTTACAGTCATACACAGAGAGAACGAAAGACAAAATCAGAGGGGATACATTGGGTAATCATTATAAATAAAACAGACTAAACATATGTTCAAATGGACTCTAAAAATTCAGCAATTCCACAAACATACACTGAACTAGGAAGAAGGAAACAAATTATTTACAGAAATTTTATAGAGTAGTACTCCCAGCACTGGGTTAGTACTACAAAAACACTCACAATTCTAACAACCTCTTCATACAACTGGTCAAGAAAAAAAAAAAGAAGCACAAATGCATAAATCCATACTGCTATGAAAGGAAAAGGGGACTAACCTCAGAAACCACAGAACATTTTGATAAGCTTGAGTGGTCACCAGTCACCACACGTGTGCCTGGTCACCAAGGTCATGCGCTTTTTACTTACCGCCAACAGAAGACGCATTTATTTGCACAGGCCAAACTTGGGGTGGCTTCCATGCAGCGATGGCTTTCGATGCCATAGAATGTGTGTTTATAGCATCCTCCTCTCCCTCGAAGCATGGACTATGACAAGCAAAGACAAATCACAATTAGAATAAAATCATCAAAGCACAGAAACAAAACACCAAGACTTTTAAAAATAAAGCATGTAAAAAATAAAAAATAAAAATAAATAAAGCATGTACTTGGTAACCATGAATATCCCTAGTGATACCTACATGATGTAAGCACAAACTGGTATTTTGGGCCAGGGATTTAGCTCAGTGATTCCAGTGTCTAACTGGCAAGTACACAGTCCTCAGTTCAGTCACCTGATACCACATTACACAATGCTGGGCATGGTGGCTCACACCCGTAATCCCAGTACTTGGGAGGCAGAGGCAGGAGGATTACTATGAGTTTGAGGCTTGCCTGAACTACACAGTGAGTTCAGGGCCAACCTGAACTACAAAGTGAGACCCTGTCTCAGAAAAAAAAATGCATATTTAAGATGTATAACATAGTGTTTTCTCTTTTTTTTTTTTTTTTTTTTTAAGACAAGGTCTTGCTTCATAGTTCAGGCTGGCCCTGAGTGCACTGTGTAGCTAAGGCAAACCTTGAACTCAGCAATCCTCCTGCCTCTGCCTCCTGAGTGCTGGGATGACAGGTGTGAGCCACCACACCTGGTATTGTGTATGGTACTGACTGCTGGTGGGCATGAGTCATATCAAATTAACATATTTATCAGCTCACATAGGTACCTTTCTTTGTGTGGTGGGAACACTTAAAGTCAACTATTTTATAATAATAATGAAGTACTCTATCACCAGCTGTAAACAACAACAATAACACAAAAGTAGAAGTTCTGTACAAAATGAGCTTGAGTTCGGCAAAAGTGAACCCTCCGTGGTGGACCTGAGAGGGCGCTGACAGCCTGACTCGAAGATCACTGGAGGGGAGGGGAAGGGACTCACAGAGGGACGATCTGAGTCACTGCCCCTTATCGGGACCAAAAAGGAAGCAAGGAAGGTAACAGATTCTGAGTCAAGTGACTGAAAAGGTACAGAAGTAACAGCAACAGCAATAAAGAAAAGAGGAGACACAGGCAGCCTTTGCATATGTAGTTTCACAACCAAGGAGCCAAATGATCAAAACTCGGGGGGGGGGGGTCCTGTTGAAAAGGTACAGAGTTTTTTCATTATTTCCTAAGTGATGCAGTACAACAGCTATTGACTTAGCAGTTACACTGCATCTATTTTAGGTAATCTAGAGTCAATTTAAAGTATGATTGGGAGCATATGTGTAGAATCTATGTAAATATTATACCTTTCTTTTCCACTTTTTACATAGTATAAGTTCACAATATATAGAATATAGTATATGTTCACAATTTATAGAACATTTGTCATGGGAATTAGTACACACTCGTATCTCCCCTCCACTGAGCGCCATGAGCATCCTGGTGTTGGTATCCAAGGGGCAGTCCTGGACCAATCTCCCACGCGTACCGAGGTACAGTTGTCCCTCGGTATGCGTGGGAGTAAGATTAATCAGCATACATGGACCCTTGACTTACAAACTCAATTCCTTCATTAGGAATTTAGGCTGGTTATAACTCAAACTGATCACCTGAAGACTCAGGCTCCTTTACATAGCCTCCAAGGTCTCTTTCCTGCACACAAGCAGATTTCAGAGTCAGAGAAATACTCGGCCAGGATTTCTCCATTAAGCCCACCCAAGAAAAGATGCTGCAATGTTCCTTCCAGAGCTCCTTCAGGGTTAAGTCTGTATCACACAATCTGGAAAGCACAAGTGGCCGGCATTTGAGTCATAATTCAAGACTCTGGCCCTAAGTTAAAATTAAAATTCCAGTTATGATCCAAGTTGTTCATCTGTCAGGCCAGTCATAACTTGAAAGTCTACTGTACTACTACTACTACTATAACACTATCCATGATTTAAAAAAATTACACAAAATCCTATACCAGCTTATTATGTCAGCTGATGATATGCTCAATTTCTTTTTTGTTTTCATAAAGATTTCCTGATCGCATTTAGTATCTGTATTTTAAAAAGCAAAGAATAAAGGAAAAAATATTATGCAGGATGTTATGGTTGCACACACTCTTCCAAGTTTCAAATAAAATATACAAAGTAGGGGCCGGAGGGTTAGCTCAGTGGTTCCGGTGCCTGCCTCGCAAGCACAAGGTCCTGAGTTCGATCCCCGGTAACCACATACAATGCTGGGCATGGAGACTCACGCCCACCAGCCATCAATACCACATACCACAGTGCCGGGCATGGTGGCTCACGCCTGTAATCCCAGCACTCAGGAGGCAGAGATAGGCAGATTGTTGAGTTCGAGGCTGCCTGGGCTACATAGTGAGCTCAGGGCCAGCTTGAACTACAAAGTGCGACCCTGTCTCAAAAAATAATAATAATAATAATAATAATTTTATATATATATATATATATAAAGTAGCAACAAAACATTCAAACCTTACAAACAAGCCAAAAGCTTAAAAGTCTGCTAAATGGTAAATCACACAAGTAACAGCCACCAAATATGTCAGGGGAGAAACAAAGGTGAACACCTGCACATTTGTTAGTTTGTAAGAATTCTGTAGTTAGGGTAATATTGCTTTATTTTTAATGCTGAGAGGTTTTGATTTTAGGGTACCAGGAATCAAACTCAAGACCTTGCACTTTGTCAGTACCAGGAATTGAACTCAGGAGCTTGTGCTTGCCAAGCAGGTGCAGCACCACTGAGCTACATACATCCTCAGCTCAGAGTTTTTAATGAGATGCTAGATCCTTCAAATCCTTGGTCAGCATCAACTGAATATGTGATCATATGATTCTTCCTTAGCTTACTGAGATGGTGAATTACTTTGACTTTTCAATGCTGAACCTGGCTTGTCTGCCTGGAACAAACCTGACATGGTTATGGTACAGAATTCTTATTTTTTCAGGCTGAACGGTCCTTGCTAACTCCTTGCTGAGGATTTCTACACTGACACTCATGAGAGGAACTGCTTTACGGTTATTTTTCTCTGCACTGTCAAGCTTTGGTATCACATTAACATGTGCCTTATAGGAGCTGGGAAATGTCACCTCCCTAGAAAGACAAGGTAAAACTGACACCACGTTCTGATTTATATCCGGACATGTCCCCAAAGCCTCATGTGCTCAAAGGGAGGACTCTGAAGGGTGCCTGAGAATCATGGGGCCACAACAGCTGGGTGTGTCATTTAGGAGATGGGGCCTGGCTGGATGAGGTGAGTCACTGGGGGTGACCTAGTGGGGTGAGTCTGCCTCCCAGGACCCGTTCTTTGGACTGTTTCCTGGTTGCCATGAGGTGAGCAATGTTTGTTGGCACCAGCCCCTTCCTTGCATGCTGCTGACCATGCAAAGACTGAAACTTCTGCCCTCAAACTTCTCCCCTCCTTAAGGGTGTCAGATATTTTGTCCCAGTGATAAGGAAAGTGACTAAGATATGTCAACTCTTCATTAAATGTTTGATAATATTCTCCAGGGAAACCATCTAAGCTTTAAGAATCGGGGGAAAGTCTTTTAATTATAAAATCATTTTCTCTGACTATTATAAATTGTGGTGGATGACTTAGTGGGCACCTTAGAACATTCAGCTGAACCTAATCAGCACGGTCTGGGTGTGGAAGACCCACCTGAGGACTGTTGCCGATCACACAGAGAGCGACCCGGAGGGAGATCGCAGCCACGGACCACCTCCCTGATGCAAACTCGGCTGCCCGGGAGCTTGGAGCCTCACTGTTACCGGAACAGCCACTGTTCTCCTCGGGAGATTCTGATCTTTCCCGTGAGCGTCGCTTCCTGGCCCCAGTGCAGAGCCCCCAGCCTGTGCCACAGACTTTCAGTGTCCACCACCGGCCTTGGACCTTCCCAGTGCAGATCCTCCATACACACAAGCGTGAGATCCTAAGGGGGCTCTAATCCCTGGCTGGACCCCAGGCCTCCACCTGGACTCGTGCGGGACACTGCTGTGGAAGCCTCGCCCCGGGCTGGATCCTTTGGGTGTGTGGCTAATCTCTTGTACTCCTCAGCATTTGACTATTTGGGCAAATATTATAAGATAACCCTATAAATTATGTGTTCTCTATTAATTATAGTTCCTTGCAAATCCTGACCACAACATGTCTACTCAAATTATTTTGGTGGATTTTTGGTAAATTGTGGTTTTCTAGGAATAGATCTGTCTCATCTAAGTTACCCAACTTATCAACATAAAGCTGTTTTTAGTGTTCATTCCCTTACTTTAGTGGCTTGAGGACCTTTCATAAAAGCTGGTTTTATTCCTGATACTGCTAATTTGTGTCCTCATTCCTGTTGCTCTTTTATTTCCTACAGGTTATTAAATCATTTTTAAGATTCCATCTTCAGGGCCAGAGGGTTAGCTCAGTGGTTCTGGTGCCTGCCTCGCAAGCGCAAGGTCCTGAGTTCAATCCCCGGAAACCACATACAATGCTGGGCATGGAGACTCACGCCCACCAGCAATCAACACCGCATACCACAATGCCAGACGTGGTGGCTCATGCCTGTCATCCCAGCACTCGAGAGGCAGAGACAGGAGGATTGCTGAGTTCGCGGCTGCTTGCCTGGGCACCATAGTGAGCTCAGGGCCAGCCTGAACTACAACGCGAGACCCTGTCTCAAAAAGCAAAAAAAAAAAAAAGATTCCATCTTCATTTATCTTGCATTCTTATTTGTAGTGGTTGTTCTGAATGTTACAACATATATACATACTTATCATAGTCTCCTGTTAGACATTTCACCATTTTACGTGTGGAAAGACCACTTCCACTTAGATTCCTTTAAGTTCCCCCTCTTAAATATCCTTGTCTGGACTATCATATGCTATTTTAATTTTTATTTCAGTCATCGTGTGATTTATAAAACCCTGCACACATGGTCACCTATTTCTGCCCTTGCTGTCCTCTCCCAAGTGCTCCAAGAACCTTTCATCAGTACATTTGGTTTGAAGAACCTCCTTTAGTCACTCTTTAAAGGCAGGTGAACAGCAGCAAATTCTTTTTGTTTTGCTTCACTATAATATCTTTAATCTTTAAAGAGTTTTGCCAGATATGGAACTCAGGGTTGACAGTTCTTTCTCTGTCTGCCTTTGAAAAATGAGGTGCCACTTCCTTCTTGCTTCGCTGTTTCCCCTGAGAAATCTGAAAGTATTCCAACTGCTGTTATCCTACAAGAACCACACAGAATCTCTCTCTAGCTGCTTCCCACATTTATTTTAATTCTTCAGCTTTCAGATCGTTAACTGTAAGGTGTTTTGGTGTCTGTCTTTAGTTTTATCCCATTTGAGATTCACTTGAATCGCTGAATCTGTAGGTGGCAGTCTTCCATCAAATTGGGGTTCTTTCAGTCATGCACTGCGTAACATGTTGGTCAAAGATAGAGCACATATAAAATAGTGATCATGTAAGATTGTGGCAGAGCTGGGGCCAGGGATTTAGCTCAGTGGTTCCAGTATCTGACTGGCAAGCGCAAGGTCCCAAGTTCGATCCCCAGTACCATATAACACAGTACCAGGCATGGTGTCTCATGCCTGAATCCCAGCACTTGAGAGGCAGAGACAGGAGGGTTGCTGTGAGTTCAAGGCTATCCTGGGCTACATAATGAGTTCAAGGACAGTCTAAACTAAAAAAGCAGACCCTGTCTCAAAAAAAAAAAAAAACTACGGCAGAGTTGAAAAACTCCTATCTCTGAAAAACATCATAGTCATCGTAGGATCACAGCACAACACATTCCTCACACATCTGTGACAAACCTACTATGCTGAGACTCACACAAAAGTTGAGCACAGTTAATGTACAGTACATGATACTTCAGACTCACAAAAAGGATTATTTTCCTGGCTTAAATATTTACCGTAATATTCTGTTTCTCATTAAGTGTGGAAATGCCACTTCCATTTAGATTCATTTATTCAACTTACAAGTGAATGTACTCCCTTCTACTATAAAAAAAGGAAAACTAACCACAAAATGGTACCAGTGTCACACTAGCAGCAGCCACACACATCTCGTGTTTACAGCAGCAAAAGCCCACACTGAGTGCCTCCCTTACACTAACCACCAGGTTTAAGGACAACTGATGTCCGCACAGTGACATGGCCACCTACGTGTACCATCTCGGGACATGTCCCCTCTGGCACACAGTACATGGCTACAGTCCTTAACCCGCTCTTTCGTCTTCCTTCCGCAATTCTAGGACAGAAATGCTATCTTCTTGTTACGCATAAAACCCTGAGGGCCCACCTAATGTGTTTTCTTCCCTCCCTTTGCTGCTCAGATCAGAGAGGCTGTATTGATTTGTCTGGGCCCCACGTTCTATCGATCTGCAGCACTCACTGAGCTCGTCTTGTCAACTCCACTTGACTACTGAGCCCACCAGCACATTTCTTTCCCGTCTCTGTACTTTTCAATTTTGTATTTCATTCTTAGCTCTTGGTTTTCACTGAGATATTTTGCTTGTTCATTTGTCTGAAGACAACTTATAACTGATTGCTGAAGCATTTTTATGACAGCTGCCTTAAAATCCTCATCAGTCGATCCCATAACTTGATTCATCCGGGGCTGGTGTTAGCTGATTTTATTTGCTTATTCGAGTTGATTTTCTCCTTCTTGGCATGACAGGAGATGTTTCTGTTGCATCCCAGACATTTTGTCTATCACTGTAGGAGATGCTGGACCCTATTTCTTGCTTTCACTGTCACAGGGAGCCACTTTGCTTCAGTTCAGTACGCTGGTCCTGGCTTGCTTGTGTGAGCTGTGGTCCCAAGGCAGCTTACTTCTCAGAGTCAATGCAGTGTCCTGTACCTTGGGCTCCCATGGGCCCTGCTAATGCTGTCTGAGGGGCCAAAAGGTTTCCCCAGGTGGGCTCCTGGGGTCTCTCAGCTGGGTATGGATGGCAGTATCACACCAGCAGGCTCCCCAGCACAGGCACAGCCCACTTCTGTGGCAGGTTCCCCTGGCCCATACCTGCAGCAGCCCAGTGAAAATATTCCATGTGTTTACATTGTTAGAAGGTGTATTACACTAAAGGACCCAAGGCCATGAGTCCTCCTCCGAGTCCTCCCTGTCACCTCACACACGCACTTCCCATTATCCCTGCCACCTTCCGAAGCAGCTCTGCCAGTCCTCTCTCATGACTATCTAGAATGGATTCCAAATGCTTATTTTTCATGGTCATTTCAACTTTGGGGAAGAGCCAGGAATTGCCAGAGCCAGTGAGCAAGGAGGATGAGGACAGCGCCGTGTTTTAACAGACTGTCTTTCCTCTGGATGGCACTTGACAGTGGCATTTGCCATGTTTATTTTTTAAATCACACCTCATAAAGACACTCAGGAAAGAGGACTTTCAGAGTTGTTTCAAAGTCACAAAGTGACAAGTATGCTGGAATGGGGTGGGGGTCCCAGGAGGGTTTCATAGTGACACAGCTTTTAATAAACTTTCTTTTTCAAACATGCACCATGTGTTATGGTTTGGACCCGGAACATCCCCAGAAAGACTGGTGTGTTCAGAGGTGGGGACCAGGGAAGGTGAATGGAGTATGGGGCTGCAGACCTGCCGTTGCCAGGCAGATCTGGTGGGAAGAGGCAGCCACCAGGGTGGGACCTGGCAGGGTGCAGCTCCCTCCCGCTTCTCCCTGCTCTTTCTGCTTCCAGCCACCCCAACTTGAGCAGCTCCTCTGCCAGGTCCCTCTGCCAGCCCCATATAAACTGAAAGCTCTAGAATCTCTTCTTCAAGCTGTGTCAGGATTGTGTCTCAGAGATAAGAAAGTGACTAAGACACTGTATTTTTCAATCATACCTCATAAAAAACTAGGAAAACTACTTTCAACTAGTAATAAACCCAGACTTCCTAACTGGTTTAGCATATGGTTCACAGAAAAAGTGTAAGACCTTTAGTAAGCATTTTGAATTGGCTAATATAATTTGTAGGATTCTAAGCAAATAATCGAAATCCAAACAATTTCATTCAGATAGTAACAAAAACACATTCTCTATATCATTAATTAATAGTGGGGAGAAAACGGAAATAAATCTGATCATTGCCAAGTGAATGGTAAATTAAATGATGGCAATTTCACCAAATATCAATCTTTAAGAATTATACTTCGCTGGGCATAATGGCGTCCAGCTGTAATCCCAGCACTCAGGAGGACTGCCATAAGTTCAAGGCCAGCCTGGGTCACACAGTGAGATGAAGGCCAGTCTGAACTACATAGCAAGGCACGGGGGTGGGGAGGGTTATTCTTTAAAAACGTCTGAATAGGAAAATGATTTTTAGATAGAAACAGTTGCAAAACTATATATAGAACTTATTTCAAGGATGCACAAACATGCAAAAATGAATGTTAAAAAAGGCTGGAAGGACTTACACCAGAATTTCTATGGTAGAAATATTTTATGGTTTATATTTTCCTTATTTGTTTCAAAGAACATTGTTATGTTAATAATAAACAGCGATCTAGATGACAGGCCTGTAAATAGCATTAACCAAGGCTTTTGAGTCGGTCCTCCAGCTAGAAGGTCAGGAGCGAAGCACCACTTGATCATCTTTCTCACCACAATGTGACTGCTTCTCTCAAGGCTGCCGGCACAACTCACTCCCACACAACCCATGCTGCACCACTCCCAGTGCCACAGTGCTGCTCACTCCCGTAAGCATGTGCTTCTGGCCAGCCCTTCAGGCAGTCACAGATCACCTGCCCAAAGTCCTACATCGGCACAGGAAAAGCCTGATACAACGCGTACTCCGAAAAGCTGACTGATCACTGGTTTTAACACTATACCTTTCTATTTAAATCTCATTGAGTCCTTACCATACAAGGATTTAGAAAATGTGACTAACACTCAAAGAAAAAAAAAACACAACACATCTCATATCTGAGATTCAGACCCAAATGTTGAAATTACTAGACAAAAACTTGAAAGCAGCTATTATTGTAGGAGGGTAGTCAGTGAACCTGAAGAATAATGAACAAAAAGCCCTACTGTGAAGAACAGACAAAAGTTCCTGGGAGGAAAAAAAAAAAAAAAAGAACTGAGGCTTTGGGGACAAGCGGGAGAATATCCAAAGATCTAACACTTAGCTTACGAGAGTCTCAGAAGGGGAGGAGAAATAGAGAAGAATTACTCAAAGAAATAATGATCAGACACCTCTTGAATTTAGTCAAAGCCTTAAACTTGCATATTTGGGATGTTCAAGGAAACATGAATAGAGTAAACCAATGGAAAACCACCTCCAGATATGACAAGGAAAATGCTGAAAACCCGTTCACGCAAACCATGGCTCCTGTCAGTGAAGCAACTCATTGCATTACAGAGATGTGGGCAGCGCTGTGGACTGGGCCCTTCCCGAGGCTCTGGTGCCAATTCTGTGTGGATCGACTCAGAATGGGACTAAATCATGGGTACCTGCTTAGGCTCCAGAGAGCTGGCACCTGTCATCCTGTACGCTGCATATTACAGAAAACTTCTTACCTCCAGCAACTCAGTAAATAGCAAGTTCTTGGGTCGGGAACCAGAAATAAAGTTCAAATCCACATTTCTTATTATCAATGATATCAGTGATCTATCTTTCTGTATAAGTGTGTGTGTTTGTGTGGCCCATACATAGGATATACTTTTATGATAAAATAAATAAAATAAAATAGATGAATATTTTCCCAATTAGGCCACTGCAGTGATCAGAATGGGGAGACTCTCAAATTAAGTGGCTTCATCAAACTATGTTTCTCTTCCCTTAGTACCTTTCTGTGTTCTTCTGCCTGAAAAAGGCTCCTGGCCCCTGGGATTGCAGAGATGACAGAGGCCACATAACCCCTTGATGAAATCCTTGTCAGACCTTTCATCTTTCCAGCAAAGAGTCCTTGACACAAAACTGAGGAAGAAAAATCTCACTTCCTGGGCTTCTCTGGGTGCTGCCATCTAAACCCACATCTGAACCATGTGAGCTGTTGGCTCAGGGCTTTCAGCAGCTAGTTTCACCATGACTCACTATGACAGACTTCCCTGGCACCCACTAAACTGGCAGCAACCCATGCCCACTTCCTTACAAGTAATTGCTGCTGCATCACAACCACCCTGAATCCTCTGGCTTCATACATCCGGGATGTGTTCTCTGGGCACAATCATGGCCCAGCCAGGTGTGCTTCTGCTTGGCAGTGTGGCCTGAGGGCACAGCACAGCTCTGTGCGGGGGAGCGGCCAAGGCTGCTGACAGCGGCTGCTGGCTGGGCTGGTACCTCCCCCAAGAGTCTGGTTTAGCTTCTTTGTGGGTTGCTAGCTGGGTCCCGACTCTCATCAAGGGAGTAAAGGTGCTGCGCAGCAGCTGTGTCATAGCGGGAAATCACAGCAAGTACGACAGCTACCGCACACCCCACTGGGGAGGCCGATGCTGTCACACATACAGTCTACTGAAAGTGAAATGTCCTTGGGCACCTTATGACTATTAAATATTAAATGAATTAAAATCATATAAAATTTAAAATCCTATTCCTGTTCCACTAACGTCCAGTTAGAGG
Organism: Thryonomys swinderianus; assembly: GCA_004025085.1. Lineage (NCBI taxonomy): Eukaryota > Metazoa > Chordata > Mammalia > Rodentia > Thryonomyidae > Thryonomys > Thryonomys swinderianus. Next base: position 23,925 of record PVIC010012273.1, on the reverse strand, counting down.
CCATCTAAGGGACACAGTTAGACACGGGGCACATGGTTAGGCGACTGTACGTTGTACCCTAGATACTGAATGTTCCCCTCAGGGAAGCTAGCGCCAGAGGACAGAGCTGGACGCGGTGTCAGTGTGGCTTCTGTCGGCGATTACCATCAATACCTCACACCATTGCTACTTTCCAACTTCAGAACTTTGACCCTGGTTTCCAGGTTCCCGAGTAAAGGGTGTGTCCAAAGACTCAGGGGAAACCTGCACTAACTGACAACTCTCTGCACCCTTGTGTGCCTTGAGGTCAGCCTTAGAGACAGACTATCCTTTCGAGGCAGAGGTGATGTCTCCTTCTGACGGAGAAGACAGACTTGCTTCCTCATCAGAATGATAACTATTAATGTCTCCTTTCCACCAAAAGTTAGACTGGTTTATAAGCAGCTGTCCTGGAAGACTGGGGGTTTACTAATAGCCTCAGGTTCCCCAGCTGTAACACGAACCCTCTGTGCATCCACCACCCCCTCAGTCTATGTCCATGCCACCTCCCTGGTCCTTGAAGAACAGAGAAACCAACATGGACGTGGAGGGCTGCTGGCCGTATGGTCTCTGATGTGCTGGTTCTGTGTGCGCCACTGACATCTGTGACTCTCTGCCAGGCCAACCTGTGAGCTTTCGATGAGGGCAAAATCACAGGCCCTGCACAGTTCTTGGCAGGTGACACCATGACCTGGCCCCATCAGCTCCTGCTGCTGTGGAAGAAGCCATGAAAAGAGACGACCACACTGGCAGGAATAACTGATCCTGATCACCGAGAACCAAGGGTGCCGCTACAAGATGAAATAGGGGCTCCCTGGGCTCTTAGTATCCCAGGTATGTAGTAAAGGAGGAGACTCGGGAGAGGCCACTAAGGGCTCAAACTCCTCACCACCAGACAGTATGATACGGGGGGACTGAGGTTCTGACAGGACACAAGGCATCATGACCTGCACCACAGGAAAAGAAAGTTACACATAAAACTATGATTAGAGACCAAGTGCAATCAGACAACTGTTGTATTTAAGCATGTTATCATGTGTGTGTGTATGTCTGTGTGCGCGTGTGTGTGCGTGCATGCATTTCCTCTGTCCTCTTTACCAACTCTCCATCCAAGCTAGTTAAGGTGCAAGAATTACAGAGACTTAAAGGAAGGGATATAAGAAATACTTGCAATTTGTTAGGCAGAAGCAAATGTCTTGTTTATACTACTGTTTGAAAATGTCAATACAGGTGAAACGGTGGATAGATGCTGGGCAGCAAAGAGGTGGACTGCACTAGATATCTTCTGTTAGTAGTCTCGTGCTCACCATTCTAAGGTAAGGCAAACCCAAGTACCGCATTTCTTAGACAGCACTGTCTAATTTACACCAACAATGAGAGGCACCTAGGAAAGGTGGGAAGCCAAAACATGAGAGCCTGGTACTCCCTTCAGGAAGCAGTTATAAGACATGGTCCATACAGAAAGCGTCAGGAAAAAAAGAAGATAACAACCATTCATTTGAATTCTTCCAACAACTCAGGTCACTCAGCTCAGTGTCCTGTGAGTTCAGGCCTTCTGATCTCCTCCAAGACAGAAGCAATAGCCCTAACCTTCACTATCCGAGGCCTGAGGTGGGGACCTATGGCACACATGCCACAGGGGGCTCTTCATATCACTGAAAGCTCTAAAAGATTCACTGTCACTGCCCCAGGACTCCCCACTAGCAGGGATCAAACTCAGGACCTTGCACTTGCCAGCCAGGTACAGGCCCTAAGAGACCCATTTGCTGTGACATTCCACTACCACCCATTCTTTTTTTTTTTTTTTTTTTTTTTTTTTTTTTTTTTTTTTTTTGCTTTTTGAGATAGGGTCTCCCGTTGTAGTTCAGGCTGGCCCTGAGCTCACTATGGTGCCCAGGCAAGCCGCTGCGAACTCAGCAATCCTCCTGTCTCTGCCTCCCGAGTGCTGGGATTACAGGTGTGAGCCACCATGCCTGGCACTGTGGTATGCGGTGTTGATTGTTGGTGGGCGTGTCTCCACACCCAGCATTATATGTGGTTACCGGGGATCGAACTCAGGTCCTTGCGCTTGCGAGGCAGGTGCCAGAACCACTGAGCTAACCCTCCGGCCCGCTACCACCCATTCTTGTCACAAGATGGGAAAGTGTTCTGATTTCACAAATTATAAATGACACAGCACATGTACAATGCGTCCTACTTTGTCATTTTCGCTACATAATTGGTTGACTTCCTGGCACTACTTTAATACGGGTTATTTCCCTTCATTCTCTTATCATAGATATGTAAGCCTGAGTTTTTATTACCTTTTATACAGAATAACTTGCAGTATTTTTTTATTTTTCTTGCATATAAACTTATCCATTAAAAGTAAATGTAAGGGCCAGAGGGTTAGTTCAATGGTTCCGGCGCCTGCCTCGCAAACGCAAGGTCCTGAGTTCGATCCCTGGAAACCACATATAATGCTGGGTGTGGAGACTCACGCCCACCAGCAATCAACACCGCATACCACAATGCCGGATGTGGTGGCTCGCGCCTGTAATCCCAGCACTCGGGAGGCAGAGACAAGAGGATTGCTGAGTTCACGGCGGCTTGCCTGGGCACCATAGTGAGCTCAGGGCCAGCCTGAACTACAAAGCAAGACCCTGTCTCAAAAAAAAAAAAAAAAAGTAAATAAGTAAATGTAAGCAGGTCTGGAGATTTAGCTCAGTGGTTCCGGCGTCTACCTCGCAAGCGCAAAGTCCTGAGTTCAATCCCGGTAACCACATAGAATGCTGGGCATGGTGACTCACACCCACCAGCAATCAATACCACATACCACAGTGCCAGGCGTGATGGCTCACGCCTGTAATCCCAGCACTTGGGAGGCAGAGACAGGAGGATTGCTAAATTCCAGGCTTGCCTGGGCTACACAGTGAGCTCAGGGCCAGCCTGAACTACAAAGTGAGACCCTGTCTCAAAAAAAAAAAAAAGTAAATGTAAGCATCTGCTTCATTATCCCTTCTAATGTAGCAATTTTGGAGCATTTTTTGTATAGAAATACATAATATTTAATAAGTACTTCCTCTTTCGTATTATAGTTATGCAAATACTAACTTGCTTACAAATTATGTGTATGATATTATACTATCTGAAAATCCAATTTAACAATAGTGAAAGGGATGCTACAAAATCCAAGCTATAAAGAGAAAGCATTGAATCTGGTATTAAAAATCACTGGACTGGAAACAAGAAATTAGATATGAGAAGAGTTCAAATTAATTAACATATTATCAGGACATCGGCACATTACCACCAAGAGTAGAAAGAATGACAGAAGGTGTCAAGGGTACAATCAGTGGGAATATTCATGCCAATGAATATGAGGGTCCAGGCAGAGGAATAAGGATTTTTTTTAAGTAACAAGAGTTTCTTGGATAACTACAAATAGCAGCAGGCCCACAGAGAAGCTGGTACTAAGACGCAACAGAGAAATGTGGAGACTGTTTAATATTCTGAAAATGACATGGGCTAAGAAACAGGTTCTCTGTCAGGGGGCGTCAGGGTAGCTGAGGTACCAAGTGACAGAGTCAGGAGTGGATTATGACAACGCGGGCAGGGCTAGTGCAGGGGAAAGCAGGGGACACATGTTTCCAGGACAACAGAACACAAGAGAAAGGGCTGGTACAAGGAGGACAAGAAGACACTGGACAGGCATGCAGGCAGCAGAAATAAAGTGTGAACCTCGGACAGAAATGTTTTAGAAAGAAATTTTAGAAGCTATGTAAGACTGCAAGAGAAAGGCTGGCTTACTTAGAACTGTCATCCTGAAGGTAAGAATAGTGAGAAAGGGGGTAGGAAGGTAAGCATAGAAAATGCCCCAAGGATGATCCAGGAGAAATAAATATTCATAGCCAAAATGCAAACTCCCCAGGACCAGCGTGATTCCAGACACGCAGTTCAAGTGAGTAACAATGGTGGAGAAAGAAAGGAACGGGAGAGAGAGAGAAAGAAAGAAAGGATAGAAGGACAGGACAGGAAAGGAAAAGAAAGGGGATATGAAAGGGGAAAGGAAGGAGGAAAGAAATGGAGGGCAGGGGAGGGGAGCAGAGGGGAAGGGAGGGGAGGGGAAAGGAAAAGTCCAAGTGGCAGCGAATAGATTTGAGGCAAAGGTACCTATTTGCACTAGTTCATCCAGCTTTTCAACCTCTCCCCTCTGTCTATTGCAAATGACTGACCCCTGTATTCCCAGGGCTCAGGAAACTAAGGCAAGAGGATCACTGCAAGTCTAAGGCCAGCCTGAGCTGTACAATGAGTTCAAGGCCAGCCTGAACTACATAGCAAAATTCCGTTTCAGTAGTAATAACAGTTCTGCATGAAGAACCTTGGCAAAGACAGGACAGGCTGGAAAAAGGTCTAGCACAATGATGGCAAACACATGGCATCGTGCTGCAGCAGGCTGTTAGCACCACTGAACACTCTAAAAGGTTTGCCACCTTTAGATAGGAGGCCCTGTGGCACCTGAAGGCCAGTACCAGAGTCCCACAGTAACTCCATTCCTGCAAACACCAGTGCAGTTGTGGAATCGTGGTAAATGGAAGTGGAAGTGGCAAATCATACATCTGATAAGGAACTATCACCCAGAAGAGATAAAGAACCTTAGGATCCAACAATAAGACAACCTGGAACCAAAGGATTTGCAGAGACATTTCCCTAAGGAAGATATACAAATATCTAACAGGCAAATGAAAAGATGGTCGACATCATGATCACTAGGGAAATGCAAATCAAACAGTTATGAAATATCACTTCAAACCTACTGGGATGAGTATGATAATAAAAAGAGATCCTTTGTCAAAATTGGAACCCTCACCGCACTGCTGGCGGGGATGTAAAAGGGTGGACAGACTTTGGAAAACAGGTAGGCAAGGCCTCAAATTTTAAAAATGCACATACACTTACCATGATCCAACAACTACATTCTTAAGTATACACCCAACATGAAAACCTATACTTGAAATAATACCCAGGACAGCATTATTCATAACATCCAAAAAAGTAGGACAATACTAATGTCCCTCAACAGATGAAAGGACAAACAAAATATGATAAACCTACACAAAGAAAATTAGTAGCCATAGAGGAGTGGAACGGTACAACACGGACTTACCCCAAAACATGACATTTAACTGAAAGAAGCCAGGCACAGAAGGCCACAGTCTGTACAATGCTATTTACATGAAATCCCCCAATGGGGCCAACTTAAGAGTTATACAGTGCCTTGAGATTCCTTAGGACCACAGAGAGGAGAAGAATGGAGCCTGACTGCTAAGGGGTACAGAATTTCTTTTAGAGAAGACAAAAAGATGTCCCAAAATAATTCTGGTAATTTCTATCCAAAACTGTATTCTGGTTGCACGACTATGAATATACAAAAAACCACCTAATGGTATAATTGAGTGAACTGTATGGTGTGTAAATTCTATTTCAATGAAACAAAAATCCATGAATACATACAGTAGAAATGTGCAGGCTGACTCTATTAAAAAAATGTAAAGTACTTTAAATAATGGCAACCATCTTGGAAATATAAAAAAAAAAAAAAGAATGAGCTTGGTTATAACTTAATGGCACTGTACTTGCCTGGCATGTGTGAGCCCCAGGTTGAATACTTGGACCACAAAAAAAGAAAAATGACTACATAATTTTAGACTAACTACAAACAGCTAGAGTATCCAAGACAATGTGGTGTTGGCTTAAGGACAGAAAAATATACAGTGGCATGCAATGTACCAGAATAGACCTACCTACACACACCAGATTGTCCTAAAGAACTAAAAGGAATTCAGTGGAGAGAAGAACATTTCACCTACTGGTACCAGATAAATGGATATCTGTATGGCCCTTACCTGCTTCACGGTGAATCAAGGACTTAAAAGTAAAAGTTAAAACTATACAAGAAGCTTCAAGAGAAAACAAAGAATATCTTTGCAACCTTGTGGTTGGTGGCAAAGATAGCATAGCATATAGAAAGCAACCATTAAAGCAAAACAAGAGATAAGATGGACAGTATCCAGTATCCAAATTAAAAGTTTCAGAAGACACTCAGGGAATAGTAAGGAGAAGTCACACACTACAATATTCACAATACACATCTGCTCTGATATCCAAACCACAATGTATTAAGAACCTCTAATCAGGGGCTGAAGATTTAGCTCAGTGGTTCCAGTGCCTGCCTAGCAAATGCAAGGTCTCTGGTTCAAACCCCAGTAACCACAAACAATAATACTGGGTGTGGTAACTCACGCCCACCAGCAATCAGTACCACATACCACAGGGCTGGAAGTGGTAGCTCATGCCTGTAATCCCAGCACTTGGGAGGCAGAGGCAGGAGAATTGCTGAGTTCAATTCTTGCCTGGGCTACATAGTGAGCTCAGGGCCAGCCTGAACTATAAAGCCAGACCCTGTCTCAAAAAAAAAAAAAAAAAAAACCTTTAAGCAATAATCCACAGTAAACAACCAAATCCAGACACAATTAAAACAGGTATTTCCCAAATATGATGGTTAAAAAAAAAAAACCAGAAACAAAGCTATGTATATAAGGGGGTAAGGGTTGTAGGGAGGGCAGGGGTGAAGGAAAAACTGAGGATGAAGATACGTCATGTACAGGTACAAATTCTCAATGATGAGTGTGTACTGAAAATGTATCAATAAATTCAATAAAGAGGGAAAAAATAAAAAATAAAACAGGTATTTCCCAAGTATAATGGCCAGTACACACAGGAAAAGGTCCTCTTCAGCAGAGGAGCTACCAGCAAATCCAAAAAGAAATATGGCCAATACTTCTGCCTCTAGGTATTCATGCAAGGAAAACAGAAATATATGCTGACAAATAATTCTGGAAAACAATGTTCAGTGCTCGCTTCGGCAGCACATATATTGAAAGAACGTTCACTGCAGTTTACTGGTAAGAGCCAAACACGGAAAACAAACCAAAGGTCTCTCAGTACATTAAACACTATACATTTGTACAATGAGATACCGCCGAGCAGGAACAGAAAAGAAGCCTTGGACGCATGTTACGGTGTGGACACACCTCAGGGAGAGCTGGCGAGTCAGGACGCCGCTCACAAGCGCATCAGCACACACACCCCTCGTAGGAGATCTCAGGCAAAATGCAGTAACAGAAGAACAACAACGGCTCTGTGGGGAGAGAGGTATGACTTGATGCGGGTGCAAGGAAATTCACAAAGCTCAGGGAACAATCTCTGTCTTCACTGGGATGATGGAGATGGGTTTGACATCCCTCCAAACATGCTGAACTCATTTTAAGAAGCACAATCAAGCTGGGCGTGGTGGCTCACGCCTGTAATCCCAGCACTCGGGAGGCAGAGGCAGGAGGACTGCTGAGTTCGAGGCTTGCCTGGGCTACAGAGTGAGCTCAGAGCCAGCCTGAACTACAAAGTGAGACCCTGTCTCAAAAAAAAAAAGCGCAATCAAAATCTGTACATCTTATTACATGTAAATCATACCTTCACCAGTAAACTTAGGGGTACCATATAGTAGCCATAAAAATGTCATGTAACAGAAATAAAATTTTAATAAAAGCAAATAAAATACCTTTGTCCATCTGCAAAGCTTCACCCCGGAGTGGCTTCCAATCAAATGGTAACCTGGAGAGGCAAGACACAAAATCAAACGCATCAAAGCTTCATATCAAATAGAGATAGCAAAATTTAGCACACTAATTTCTTTTTTCCTTAAATTATGGCAGTCAACAACCCTGTGGTGGAAAAAGGGTAATGATTTTACTCACCACGGTGAGAAAACAATTTAAACTGTGGATGTGTATAATGACACAGACTCAAAAGAAACAATGAGTTAATCCAAAGCCATACGGGGAGGTTTAAGCTCTCAGTAGCTAATGTATCTCACAGGCTAAAACTCAGAGCAGCTCTAAAAGATCTGGGCACCCCATGAAATGATCCTGCCCAAGAATCCTAGAGCACTGCAGAATACACATTATCTAGGAGACTTCCAAGTAAGAGGGCAAAACATAAGGATCCTTTGCAGGAATCCACAAGGGAAAAGACATAAGAGTTTAAAAGGAGAAACAATATTCTGAGAAGAGAGCAAGAAAAAAAAAAGCAGGGATAAGAAAGCTACAAAGCAAGGAGAGCCTGGCATGGTAGCACATACCTCTAATTCCAGCACTTGGGAGGCTGAGGCAGGAGGATCACTACACAGTAAGACCTTGTCCATATTTAAAAAAAAAAAAAAACCAACAGAGAAACAGAAAGACACAGAGAAACAGAAAGACAATGCAGGTAAAAGTCTGAAGCATTTTACATCACCACAGTGGGGGACCAACTCTGTAGAGCAAGGCCAGCCAGCAGACGGCAGCAGACCCAGAGGTAACAGAGGATGTGCAACCTTAGCTACAGAAGACACACAGTTATTGCAGGATGCAAAGCCGGAGGGGATTCAGTCAGAAAGTGTCTTACCTTCCCTAGAGAGGGTCTTACTGTTTGGGACTGAGCTGCTCGAGGGCTCAGAGACCCCAGGACAATCACACTGCAGAGCCTCTGGGGACACCCTGCCACAGTGGGTCAATGGGAGGTTCTCACTAAAAAGGTCACACACCATGATCAAGTTGGCTGTATTCCAGGGCTCCAAAGATGGCTCACCATGAGCAAATCTACAAGGCAATACAGCTTATAAATACATCAAGGGGAAGAGTCACATGGTCAGCAGGTACAAAAGGATCAAACCACAGCCTAATAAAGGCGACACCCTACAAACCCAAAGCCAACATCACACTGAACAGGAAGAATAACTCATTTCCTTTAAAATCAGAAATGAGAGGGGCCAGGGATTTAGCTCAAGTGGTACTGCACCTACTGTGAACGCAGAAGGGCCCGCGTTCAATCACCAGGACCACAAAACAAAACAAAAATCAAGAATAAGAAAAGAATGCCCATTGTTCAATCTAGTACTGGAAATTTTAGTCAGAGCAATTGGCAAAAAGAAGAAAAAAAGGGGTACAAATAGGAAAGGAAGAATTTAAATTATCCTTATTTGCACCAAAATAAAAATGGCTCAAAGATTTAAACTTTAAAACAACCTGCTGGATGCCTGGAGATTTAGCTCAGGTGGTTCCGGTGACTGCCTAGCAGGAGTTCAGTCCCCCGTAACCACATAAAACAATACGGGACTTGGTGACTCACACCCACCAGCAATCAGTACCCCACAAGCCCATAATCCCAGCACTCAGGAGGCAGAGGCAGGAGGATTGCTGAGTTCTAGGCTTGCCTGGGCTACATAGTGAACTCAGGCCCAGCCTGAACTACAAAGCAAGACCCTGTCTCAAAAAAAAAAAAAACAATTCCTAGAAATCAACCTAACTAAGGAAATAAGACCTCTACAATAAAAAAGGAAATAGGAAGAAACCCTCGAAGATGCAAAGACCTCTTGAGCTCATAGGTCAGCAGGACAATGGCCATAATACAATCTACAGAATGAATGCAAACACCATCAAAACACCAACAATAGTCTTTGCAGAACCAGGAAAAAATCCTGACCTATATATGGAAATACAAGATGTGGATCAGCAAAACCAATCCTGAGCAAAAACAAATGCTGGGGTAGCACAATACCCAATTTCAAAATATAATACAGGACCTCAGGAACAAAAGCAGCAGGGAACTAGCATCAAAACAGGATAGAACGGAGGAAACAGAAGTAAACTCTGGCTACAGCCAGACATCTGAACCTTGACAAAGGGGCCAAAAGCATATGTTGGAGAAAAGTCAGCACACCTTTTTCAAATGGTGCTGGGAAAACTAGATGTACACATGGACAAGAATGAAACTAGAATCCCATTTTTCACCCTGTACAAAAATCAGCTCAGGAATGGGCCAAAGACCTCAATATGAGACTTAAAACTGTGAAAGCACTAGAAGGAAAAATACGGGGAGATGCTTTAAGATTCTGGCACAAGCGAAGGCTTCCTGAACAGGAGGATCCCAACAACACGGGAAATAACTCCAAGTACTGAAAGAAAGAACCAAGAATAATTTTTTTTTTTTTTTTTGAGACAGAGTCTCAACTTTGTAGTTCAGGCTGGCCCTGAGCTCACTATGTAGCCCAGGCAAGCCTGGAACTCAGCAATCCTCCTGCCTTTGCCTCCCGAGTGCTGGGATTACAGGCATGAGCCACCACGCCCAGCCAAGAATAATTTTTAAAACAGACCTTGTGCTGGCCATGAAGCAATGAAGCAAAAGTAACAATAGAGTTCAAATGAACTAGAGTTTCCTAGAGTTCACTATTGTTAGTGATCTAGGAAAAGAAAGGAAGGAGGCGAACTGGCAACATAAGACCAAAACAATGAAATTACTGGCCCCAAAATGGGAAAATCAAATTCTAGGAAACGCAGCATGACGTGAATCCTACGTACCACACCACAGCCTAACATCTAAAAACTCTGCGTAACATAAGATGTGAAACGCTTAGCAAAAGCTATGCCAAAATAACCCCTTTTATTTTCAAACATTTTGATTTCAGAAAACATTCAATAAAGTTTCTCATGGGGGTGCAAACAGCCACAATTATCATGAGTCTTTTGGTGCAAGACAAATGAGGCAAGGGGAGACGGTGTGCATGATGGCAGAAGAGAATTAGTGGCTGGTTAAATGTGCATTTCACAAAATGATGATCAAACGAACAATGTCAATTCGGATTACAAGCCTCCAGCAGCAAAATTTACAGCGCTTTGTCTCTTATCCTCTTCTGCATTCATGTACATATCCTGCATATAAACAAAGTGCTGCTTATCTACTTAAAGATGGAACCAAGTCCAATGCAATAACTAATTACCATTTAAAAGATTGCCACGGAAAATTCTACGTCTTCTATTGGATTCCTACACTGTTAATATTGTTAACATAGAAATCACACTCTATGAAATTAGTTATATCTCTCTCCTGAGATACAGTTCCACAAAGTTTTGCATTTAGGTGTGGACAAGAGCCACCCCGCACACTACAGGTCAGAGATCTGCAGTTGACCACGCTGCTGAGATAAGCCCACGGTACACAATTGCTAGAAGCATAATACAGAATTCTGCTTCCGACAAAGACAGAGTAACAGGAGTTGCTATTCCACTGGAAAAAAACACTAAAAAGTGGGCAAAATCTATGAAACAACAGTTTTCAGAACACAAAACATCAGGCAGTATCTCTAATTCAAACATCTAAAATCCAAAATGCTCTGAAATCCAAATCCACCATGATGTTCAAATGTTTCAAATTTCGGGGAAGTTTGGATTTCAAATTAGGGATGGTTAATTGGTAAAATCTACAAAAATATTGCAAACATTCAAAAAAAATCTCAAATCTGAAACATTTCTGGTCCCCAGTATTTCAGACAAATGGTACTCAACCTGTTTAAGTAAACTGCTCAAAACCAGTAATTAAATGGAAAAATCTTAAAAGCAACATGACTGTCAAAAGGGACCACGAACAGGGGAGGAAATGGCCAATCACCCCTGCAGTGGTGTGACCGAGGGATGGCGCAGCAACCTCTTCTAAGAACTCAAGGAAAAGCACTGCTGGTCTTCAATTCTACATTCAGGAAAAAGTAAAATGCAAAATGCTACAAAAAAAGGAAGGCAAAATAAAGCTTTTCTTGGATATATAAAGGTAAACTCATTCATTACCAGCACACACACTCCGAAAGCTTTAACAGGAAGTGTGGCGGGGGCAGCTTGCTGGCACGGCAGGTGCTTGGCTAGTGGGAGGCCTGGGTTCAGTCTGAACACTCACAGTCAAAATTACAAAACACTGATTCATGACACTCTTTGATGGAGAGGGTGTACCCCAGTGATAGAGCACATGTACAAGTCCATGGGTTTGACCCCTTGCACCAGAAAAAGCCAAAAAAAAAAGGATGTTAGCTAGAACACAGACCTCGGTGAAGGTTGTGGAAAGTGGTACCAACTTGACTCTTTCTTCTCGAAGATTTAAACCAGATCTGTCAGTGGCAGGGATCAAACCCAGGCCCCGTACATGACAGCCACACACTCTACCGCTGAGCCACCCGCCCTTAGGCTCTGTTTAGGTAAACCCCTAAAAGACAACCAACTGTTAAAGCAAAAACAACAGCAAAGTAGTGTAGGGTTTGTAACATATGTAAACTAAAATGTATAATAAAAATTGCACAAAGCTTTGAGGGGAAAACGGAAGCACAAGGCTACAGGTTAGAGTATATATAAAGTGACCTACGACAGGTTGAGAAGTCTATCCTAAACACTTGGGAGCAGAAGGGTTTTTAGATCCAGATTATTTTTTATAGATAACGTCAGGACAAGAACCAAGTATAAACACCAAATGTCCAGGTGCTTACACACACCGCTTAAATGTAATTTCATGTACTATACTTAAGGCACCTGCATTTTTACTTCAACCCATCACATGAAGTCAGGTATGAATTTTCCACTGGTTTGGTCAGGTGGGTGCTCACAAAAGTCTGTGATTTGGGATTTTGGGGATTTCAGATTTGGACCACTAAACCTTTATCTTTCAAAGATAAACTGTGATATAAGAGATGGTGCATAAAATCTCAAGCAACACTACGTGACAAAGGTGTTAGAGCTAATAAGACAACAAAGATTTAAAATAGAATCATAACAAAACAAATCCAATTAATCTAAAAAGACAAAAACAGAAGAACAGAAGAGGGAGAAAACAAACAGCATGATGATAGGTTTGAGTCTGTCACAGAAGAACCTTAATATAGTCTAGGCCAGCTAAAAGGCAAGTCACACATATACTTCCGTCTGCATCCTCGCCTGGATGGACAAGCTCCTGAGAGGAGGTTCTATGTCCTGATTGCTCTGCATTCCAGAAATAAAGGCCCCTCAGAAACACGGCCTCATCAGTCCCCTGACTCCAGAAGCACCGTTCTTTCTTCTACAACCTCCTCAGTGAAGTGTGACCCCATAGCTCCAGATGTGCCCCTTCCTACACAAAACACTTCAAAGTAGCTCAGTCTTCTACCACATAAACCTCTTCTTCCATTTCACAGCTTCCCTCAGTAAACAGTGGCTGGTAAAGAGCCGGGGATCATCTGTGCACCGGAGCTGCACTGATGGGAACAGGCCTCAGACAGACAAGGAAGAGGGAGATGCAGGCCCAGCAGCCCACGAGGACCACACACAGGGGGCAGAGCCCTCACGGAGCTGGCAGGCCACTGCTGAGGTTAGGGTGGCAACTCAAGATGCACCTCTTTTCCTCTTGACAATTCCTAGTTTACGCTCCCCTCATGTGGCATTAAATTAGAATGCGTGGGGGGGCTGGTGGCACAGGGTTGAAATCCCCACACTCAGGGAGGCTGAGACAGGAGGGCTGCAAGTCTGAGACCAGCTATGAAACTTAGTGGGACCTGGTCTCAGAAGATGAGAAAATAAGAAAAGGGCTGAGGATGTAGATCAGTGAGAAAGCCCTGGGCTCGAACACCAACACCTCAGAAAGGAGAGAGAAGAGGATGAGAAGGAAGGAAGGGAGGAAAGTGGAGGGAGGGAGGGAGGAGGCACCGGCCCCAGCCCCACCTTGTTTAGTAAGGGCCTCTCGGAGAGCAGGTGTTATCATGGCCCTCCGCTCGCCTCCATCGCTCTTCTCCGTGCTCCCGAACAAACCAGCCTTTTCTTCCTCACGATCCTTTTCTCTCTGTATTAAAGTAAGAAGCACAAAACCCAGAATTGTTACTGTGCAATGAAAATAACACTCTAGCAATCTGGTGCACCTTGTATTACAACAAGGGACACCTGCGAATGGTGGCCTACGTCCTGCCTTCCATGAAACCACATTTCTAGGTACACAATGATCATTTTTTTTTAAAGCCAACATAATGAAACACATACTCACAAAGCACACATCCACAATTCACCCTCCAGGGATCAAACATTCATTACAGTCTGGGCACAGACAGCTGCCTAACTTGGACAAATTACTTATTAACTCCTAATTTTAATTTCTTTACCTAAGAAAAGGAACAAAATAAAAGTGTCTCTGGTGCAGGAATGTGTTGAAAATTAATTCACCTGACTCAGTGACTGATAAAATGATACATAATGATACATGTTCAAGGCCGGAGGGTTAGCTCAGTGGTTCTGGCGCTTGCCACGCAAGCGCAAGGTCCTGAGTTCGATCCCCGGTAACCACATACAATGCTGAGCAAGGAGACTCATGCCCACCAGCCATCAATATCTCATACCACAGTGCCGGGCGTGGTGGCTCATGCTTGTAATCCCAGCACTTGGGAGGCAGAGGCAGGAGGATTGCTGAGTTCGAGGTTTGCCTGGGCTACAGAGTGAGCTCAGAGCCAGCCTGAACTACAAAGCGAGACCCTGTCTCAAAAAAAAAAAAAAATGATACATGTTCAATAAATGCTGGGTACTGTGAGGAATTACCCCAGTGAGCACCAAAGACAGGCACTTCTCAGACAAGGCCCCATCATCGGCTCTTTTAGGCATGGCTCACACCAGTAACCCCAGCACTCTGGGAGCTGAGTCAGGAGGTCACAAGTTCAAGCCCCAGTTGGGCAGTATAGTGACTTGATAACACCTTGTTTCTAAATAAAATATAAAAAGAGCTCTCTCAATGAGAAGGTCCTGGGCTCAATTCATAGTTTTTAAAAAAATCCCATAGGGGAAATCTCTCTTCGGTGAAAGCCAGAGACATTTAAGAAATCTGGATAACATGAAACTGACTGCTTTCACTTTTGACTTCGGCAGAGATTTCATCAGCACTCGGTAACAGTTCCACCTTGCACGATGCTTCGTTGTAATTCCTCTACTCGGCTTCACTACAGAGTGATCCTCATTTGCCCTTTCTGTGATTCCTCCTTCCCCCTGATGTCTAGGCTATCTCACGTCTTTAGGAAACACACGAGTGTATCACCTCAGAGACAACACCCAGCCTGTGTCACATGTGAGGAGGCATTCACCAAACCCTCAGAACTTCAGAGGCCCAGAGTGATGCACCTTGGCAGGGCCCTGCCCCCAACCTGACCCCCACCTTGGTACCTGCCGCCCTCCCTCCCCTCAGTACAGGGGCTGAACTTGAGGCCTTCACACTAAGCCACACCTTACTCCTTTATTTTTTTCTTTACACCGAGATAGGGTCTCACTAGGTCACCAAATGGCCCGGGCTGGGCTCAAACTGGTGATCTCCTGCCTCGACCTCCCCTTAATGCAAGGTGACAGGTGTGTGTCACCATGCCTGGAGTGTCCATTTTAATGTCCAACCATACAGAAGGGATGCACGGAGGGTGCAAGGACATGGCACTGGTGGGGGTGGGACCCTCGTCACATTGATTGCCTCTGTGACTCTTCCAAGTCCTCCACACATGAAACCTAACACCAGAGTAAGTTTTAAAATAGCAAACGCAGAACGTAAACTGATGAAATTTGGAATTCATTTCTCTAGCTTCTCTGTTAGTTTGGGAACTTTCTCTAAAATACAGTCAATAAAAGAGCACTTTGGAGTGCAAAATGTAAACTCACATTAGCTCCACCCTTCCCAAGAGGCAGCGCTGCAAAGTACTAAACAACATGCAAACACAGAGAGAAGGAATAACCCAATGCTGTTTCCAGCACTCTCAACCACACACACCCAGACAGACCTGAAAAACTTTATAAGCAGCAAGAATTTGTTCTTATTGATTACAAAAGTAATCAAGCTAATGTTACGTACTTTATAGAAATAAAAACTTCAGTTTTTTGGCTTTTGATTTCAGTTTTCTGGCATTGGGGATTGAACCAGGGACCTCCCACTGATCTACATCCCCAGCCTGTTTGAATTTTTTTTTTCCAAGACAGGATCTTTTCAAGTTGCTACACTGTCCAAGCTGGGCTCAAACTTACCATCATGCCTCAGCCTCCCAGGGTGCTACAAAATAAAAGGAATCCTTTGGCTTTGTAGAAACCACCTATTTCAGCCCTAAAAGCAAAGGTGTGCACTTGAGCAGGAAGTCCTGTAGTGGAATAAAGTGAACTCACCACATCCAGGGCACCACGGTGTCAGTGAAGTAACTACATGGCAAGCTGCTGCCCCTCCTCTCCTAATCATGCCCAAAGGACCAGGAGGAAGCAGACCTCGCCCCAAGGGCCTCTGCCACCACTGGCTGCACGGGTCACATAAATCCCAAACGGACCCAGCCTACGACAGCAGCCCTCACCACCACACGCAGAGCCCCACAAACACCCTCTTACGGTGATGCAGAAACCTGTGGCGCACAATAAGGATGGCCAGTGACCCCTGGAAACGGGCAGATATGAAATATGAGTACTGCTAACCAGATTCAGGCCCGGAGCACCCGAAGAAGTCCCAGGCACTCAGAAGTACCAGCATCCCTCAGTCCTGCCTCAGTGCAGCCTACACCACGTCTCTGGAGCAGCAAAACTAGCTCCCTGGAACACAAGGATAGCCCCAGGGAGGCCAGACCCACCACTCACATTCTCACTATATTGGAAAGGAGGAGCAAAAGGTCCTGAGTTCAATCTTCATGGGGGGGTGAACCCCACAATGGTTTACCAAACAGGCGCTGTGCAACACTGGCTTTTCACTGCCAGGGCATCTGTGCCTTTGGGGAGAGTCTTGCAGGTGGTTTTACTGACCCCATGTATCATCGGGGGCTCCTTCCCCACCAGCCAGAGGAAGACTTTGGAAATAGCATCCTCAGCTTCTCCCGTCAAGCTGCGCAGGCCTCACGGTGTGGCCCTGGGTGCATAAATACACGGCTCAGCTCCAGCAAATGACTGGCTATCTCTAACCTCCAGTAGTTGATCTGGCAACTTTAAAATTAAAAAGTCTGTCTCACCAAGTACAGAGGCACGGGAGGATCGCCAAATTCAAAACTAGCCTGGGCAACATAGCAAGATCCAGTCTCAAAATATACAAATACATATAAACAAACAAAAATCTCTTTTTCATATGTAAAGTTTCACTTTCGCCAAAACTCCTGCTACAGTGTAACCCCATGTCCTCAGTTCCCATTTCTTTAATAAATCCCAGTCAACCACTCACTCACCAGAGCTCAATTTCAAAATGCCCAATTTTCATCACAACTCCAAGCTCTGTGTATGTAGTAGGTTTTAAGGGCGCTTTTGGAACTTGCACAAAAGCAGTCTGACCAGGTGTGTTGAGAGCTCCACTCTGGCAGAGGGATTCTACTTTGGACATGTGACTTAAAGGAATAATTTCAGAGCCCACAGCTGAGTGCTCCCAGCCACACACTAGGTACCAGGCACATCATCTTCATTTCTGGGTGCTCTGAACACCCAAAGCTGTAAAAGTAATTACCACACCAGCTTCATCTTATCCCACTGCAGGACCAGTGTGACTTTATCATCAGAACCTGACGTACTTTCCTAACTGAATAGCTGGTCAACTCAAGATGTTTTTCTGCTGGGTAATTGTGAAGCATTTGTCATCTCTTTCCGAAATGAGCAATGCCCAATACCGATGCTGCTGTTTGCTCAACCAGGACATGCTGTAAGGAGAATTCAGCACCTTCAGCACCGGCACACAATGCACAAAGAAAAGGCAGCAGCAGGCTTTCCGTTTCCAAATCACAGCAGGGAAACAACCACCAGGCTCTTCCGGATGCCTTCAATGCTCCCAGCTCCCTTCAGAGAGGAGCTTCTCCCTGCGGGGCAGCAGAGGCCTGTACTCCAGGAGATGGGGCCCTGGCTCACTCTGGGTACACTCCTCCAACACCGGGGCCTCAGTTAAAGCTTAGCTGTGACATGGAAAAGAGACATCCCAAGGTCCTGGCAGGACTGAATGAGGCCATCCCACGTGTACAGCGATTTCTCCTGATGCTGTCCCTCAGGCTGGACCAACTGTCCTCCGTCCCCACACTGCCTCGGGACACAGGCGGGATGAGCTCAGACGTCCACTGCAGGGCGGAAGGTCCAAGGCCCAGCCCTGCCTCTTCCTCAGGGGCCTCTCCAACATGTCCACCGTGCTCCCTCACCCTCACCCCTCCAATCTGCATCAGCCTCCAGCTCCCCAGGGTTTCCGACCAACCGTAATCCTCCGCCCCCTGGAAATTCCTCTTCTCTCTCCAGTCCTCTGCAGCCCTGGCATGACTGGCTCAGACTTTCCGAAAGGAAGACAGAATAGAGCAGTACTCCAGGCCCAGCATATCTACCCATCTGAAGACATTTCCTTACATAACAGCACCTAGCTGTCAAGCACATACTATGTGAATGGATTCTTTTATTTCACCTTCATAACAGCTTTATACAGCAGACACTTCTTCCGCCCACACTACAAATGAGAAAACGAAAGCACGGAGGCATGAAGTGACTCGCCCACAGAGATGCCAGCTGAGACAGGAGCACCCCACAAGTTAGTGCTACTCAGAGCCCTTGCAGTGCATGCTCTGGCCCCGCTGTCCGGCCCAAGCTCCTAAGCAGGGGCAGGGCTGCCTCCCTCCACCATAACAAGCAAGATGCTTTAACATGGTGTAGAGTGAGGACCATGCAGATGGCAGTTTGAGAGTATCTGTGCACTGGCCCCAAAGAAAATGAAAAAAAAAGAGACAAAACTGAACGAGAAAAAGAAAAGCCAAACAGTAAAACTGCATCATGAGCCAAGTGTGGCAGCACACACCTGTGATCCCAGCACTCTGGGAGGCTGAGGCAGGAGGGCTGCAAGTCAGAGCCCAGCTTGTGCAACTTAGCAACTTAGTGAGGCTCTCTCCAAAAACAAAACAAAAGGAAAAGGATGGGCTGTAGTTTAGTGTGAGCTCCTGGGTTCAATGCCTAATGCTGCACAAAAAAATAAAAATAAAAACAAATAAAAACCACTTCCGGGCCAGAGATTTAGCTCAGTGGTTCCGCCACCTGCCTAGCAAGTGTAAGGTCTCTGGTTCGATCCCAGTAACCACATACAACGATACACTATTGAGTGTGGTGACTCACACCCACCAGCAATCAGTACCACACCCCACAATGCTGGGCATGGTGGCTCATGCCTATAATCCCAGCACTCGGGAAGCAGAGGCAGAAGGATTGCTAAGTTCAAGGCTTGCCTGGGCTACATAGTGAGCTCAGGGCCAGCCTGAACTACAAAGCGAGACCCTGTCTCAAAAAAAAAAAAACACCACTTCCGTCAGCATATCATATCAAGTATGAAATGAAAACACACATATTTGAAAATTCTGCAGCAACCTAAAGATAAAAAAACCAAAACTGGTAGCTTATTTTCATGCTGTACTAGTTAGAAAAAACCATTTATCTTCCTCTAGATCTGAGGATTTTTATGAATTTTCATTAGGAAGCTGAAATATCATAAAGTGGCTGCTTAAAGCTAATGAAGCCCAAAGCCATTTAATTTCAAAAAGACTTGGCCAAAATTTTCATTAGTGCTTTCTCTAGTGTCCTCTAGTGGACGCAAGGTAAAAAAGCAAAGAGAAAAATGAAGTTACCCCAGTTCCTCATACACTGCAAATACAGCAAAGCAATGCTCAGTTCTGTGGCAGTCTGGACAACTATTCAAATCAGCTACCTTATGTACCACTTTAACACAGTTTCATTAATGAAAACTACAGCACTCAGTACTCACATTTTTCATTAAGAGTCATAAAATGACACTCATTTTGACAAAGTTTCATCAATTAAAAATAAAAAGTAGCCAGGCTGGGCATGGTGGCTCATGCCTGTAATCTCAGCACTCAGGAGGCAGAGGCAGGAGGATTGCTGAGTTTGAGGCTTGCCTGGGCTACATAGTGAGCTCAGGGCCAGCCTGAACTACAAAGCGAGACCCTGTCTCAAAAAAAAAAAAAAAGAAAGAGTTAAAAGCCAGCCTAGGCTACATAACAAGACCTGGCTAAAAAAAAAAAAAAAAAAATAAGTATAACCTAAGAAAGCCTTCATGCTTTTAAGAAGTAAAAAAGGTCTCAGATAAGTGCTAATTATAACATCTGAAAACACACCACATGGACTATACAACCAACTCCTCTGCCGAGGCAAAGTGACTTTCACTCCCACATCTGTCAGGCTGTTTGAGATTACAAAACATTTTCACAGGCCTGGAGATTTAGCTCAGGGTTCCGGCGACTGTCTAGCAAGTGCAAGGTCCCTGGTTCAATTCCCAGTAATCACATACAACAATACTGGCTGTGACGACTCATATTCACTAGCAATCAGCACCACATACCACAGTGCCGGGTGTAATGGCTCACACCTATAATCCCAGCACTCAGGAGGCAGAGGCTGGAAGACTGAGGCTTTCCTGGACTACATAGTGAGCTCAGGGCCAGCCTGAACTACACAACAAGACCCTGTCTCAAAAAAAAAAAAAAAGTTCTTCAACTCCAAAGAAGTTTAGAAATAATCTCGTCTCTCTCCTACACTGTAAATAGAAGTAGCATGTTTTCGACTTTTCACAGGGCAATTTGAAAATATCAAAACTACAAAATTCCCTTTGACTCAAGAATTTCATTTTTAGGAATGTATTTGTCTGACCAATTAATACCAGCCACAAGAAAAATGTAACCAAGAATGTTCACTGTAGAAACTGGAAAACACCTAAATGTCAATCAACAGATGCCAGATACATATGGAACACAACTCTAGACAACATAAACCTTAAAATGAGCTCCTCTTTAACGACAGGAATGGAAAGCTAAACTACTTGAAATTGCACTACAGACAATGACAAGGTCATGACACAGTCAGGGACCACTGTGGTGACGATGAACAATTAACGCCAGGGCCCTGTTACTCATCAAAAGCATGACCAGTCTTCTGGAGCAGTCAGGGACTTAAAAGTGGTTTTTGCTAAAAACTGTGACTCTCCACTTGGGCCTCCAGAGGTCCAACAGGCAACTAAAAGCAGAATAAAGCTTGAGCTCCGGTTGGTAAAGCTGGACTCGATCCTTCCACGTCTGCAGACAGGCAGGTTAGGCAGTTAGCGAGTGTCTCCCTGACGGCCGCCAAAACCAGGCTTACCAGGCCCGATTATAGCCAGCCTGTCTCACTCCTTGGACTGAGGACTGGAGACTTCTGCCCTCGCTCCACTCACACAGGGTCCTGGGGCCTCACGTGATTGGAACTGCCCCTCAAATTGCAAGGATCCAACCTGAGCTATAAAACCAAGACAGAATGACGGGCCGCTGCTCCCTGGCACGGGCTGCCTGCACTGGTGGGGGCTGGCCCCCCCTTCGTGGGGTGCCCCACTCACTGCTCCAACCAGAGTCCTTTCCTACGTTTTTCTTCCTCGCCCTTATTACGGCCCCCTGATCTGTGTCATCTCCTCAGGCAAACATCACTTACCACTTCCTCTTGCTTTTAATTAATGCTTTTTCTCCTGAAAATTCATGCTTTGGTTGTAACTTCCATTTCTACCTGAAGTAAGGGTCCATGCTTGCTGGTGACAGATAACACTATGTAATTTCTCCCTTAAATACTGCAGAATCCATCTCCTAACACAAGGACATGATCATACAGAATGATACCATAATTACAATTAAAAGTGTTAACAAAATATTTCGTGTTGATGAAAAGTCCACTTAAAATGTCCCCAGATGTCCAGACAATGGCCTTTGCTCTTTTAAGAGCAAAGTGTAGACCATGCACCTGGCTGTTTGTTTCTGTCACCTTTAATTCTAGAGCAGCCCCACAGCCCGTGTCCTATCATTGACAATGTCATTTGAAGAGTCGGTCCCAGTGCCTGGCCGTCCCAGCTGCCCCATGTGTCCTCCTTCTCCACAACTCGATTCTGATCAAACATTTTTTACACAAACTGTTACACAGATGATCTTGCCACACATCTCATCAGGAGACGCGTAAGGTCAAGTTTTACTACAAGTAATTATGCTAGATTTGATCACTGGGTATTCACGGGAATCATGGGAGCTCTCAATTTATAAACAATTTCCCCTTTGTAATTAGTAAGTAATCTGGGGCTTAAGGTATTCATCCACTTACTATTGTCATTTCTAGGTGGTTTACTTGCTATAATAATTGGAGACATTCCATGTATTTATATCTGATCCCCCAAAACATCTCACCCAAACCCCTTAGATCAGTTATGACCTCAGGTGCCTTGTGTGTCTGAAGCACCCTCGTGCCCCTCCTCTGGGAACTGTCCAGACTGGTGCTTCTCATTTCACTCTTGCCACTCTGCAAAGCAGTTCTGGAAGCCTCCTCTCATGCCTTCCATTGCACTGTTCTGGCTCCTTCCATGTTCAGAATGAGTTCAAAGCATTTCCCTGTCACGGCCAGTTTGCTTCGAAGAGCGGGAAGTCTCATGGTGCCAGATCCAGTAAATAAGGTAGATGTGGACACAGCGTCATGTTCATGTAAAATGCCTTCCCACCAGATGGCACTCACCAAATATGTGATCACACTGGGTAAAAACGCTTAAGTGACAGGACTTCCTGAACTGCCTCAGAAAGTGGTAAGAAAAAAAAGGGTAAGTGTGCTGAAAGTAAGGGGACTATTTTGAGGGAGATTAATGGCAATGTGTCTTTTACTGTACAGCATTTATTTTTTTAATATTCACTGTACATGCTATTCAAGTCTACTTGTATATCTTCCAAGAAGATTATTAAAGTTTGCCAACATAGATTTAGGACATTTCTTTTTGAACTGAACTTTATGCAATTAGGTACAGTATCTCTTCTGGGGCTACTGTATAGAACTTCATCTATTCCACCCAGATGGGAGTTGGCTACTATTCAGAAACACAGAGGCTACTTTCACATTACTATATCCTGCCACTTACTGAACTCTTTCCTTTGAATCTGTGTTTTTATCACTGATCTTCCCAGATTTTCAAAGTTTTACTTAATTCTTGTTCTAAGGCTTATCATGGCATGATGTATTTTCAGTTTAAGGAATTCTCATTTTCCAAAACTTGTACTTACGTTGAGATTTTAAACATTAATATTATATACGACTTTAATTTCAGGTCACTGGCATCTACGTAAAATCCTACTTTACTATACATTCCCACATTTGTCTCATGGAACCCACACCAACACCTCCCAGTCTCCTGGGCTACCCTGCGCGTAGCATGACTCAGTCTACACAAAGAGCAGGCCAACTGACACCAGAAGCACTTGGAATCTCCATGGAAATGAACCCTACTCTGTAGCATCATCACAAAGCCCTGGGTGAGATCTCGGTAGCTTTTGCCCCTGTCCTTGGCCAAAAGTCTGCTTATCCTGTTAGGAGTCTCTTTTCAGAGCTGAGAAGGTAGAATTTCACAAAGCTCGTGTACATATGGAAAAAAAATCAGAAAACTTTCAGGACAGACAGAGCAAGAGAAATTAAACCATCTACCCCACTCCAGATCTCCCACAACAATAGTACCTTTTCCTTCTTCATCTGACTCATAATTTCGCCAAGATCTTCAACATCCACAACAGAACTTAGGCTCAGATGCTCGTCGGGCCCCGACTCCTCGTCACTGGAGCTCTCACAGGGATCTTCCTCCTACAAAGAAACGCTCAGAAAAACCCTGTTCAAGGGACAAAGGAGTGTTCTCCCACACTCCTCCCCACACTGAGTTTGCTGCTTCTCAATTTTTATTTAGAGCCAAGCATGATCGTGCACACCGTCCAAGGAACCAAAGCTTAGAACCTCAACTTCCACCACACCTACCATCCTAGCGCTCCAGAAGGCTGAAGTAAGAGGACTGATTGCAAGTTCAGGCCCCAACAACCTCGGCAACTTGGTGACCAAGCAAGACCCTGATTTAAGATTTAGACATAAAACAAAATGATCTGGATTGGATCCCCAGGGCTCCCTCTACCAACCAAACCATTTTTAAATAAAAATCATTATCTCTTTAATTAAAAACAACCATCACGGGCCAGAGATTTAGCTCAGTGGTTGCAGCGCCTGCCTCACAAGC
>PVIC010012272.1:13919-40101 GCA_004025085.1 Thryonomys swinderianus | reverse complement strand
GCACGTGCACCCTCCTTCTGACTCCTCCTGTGCTCCAAGCATCCCGTCCTCCCTGCTCCACGCTCTTAGTGCTCGCCTTCCCCGGGCCGGCAGACATTTTCAAGCTTTGGACGATCCAGTCTTGCCTCCAGCTTCCTCCCTGTGGGATCTGAAACATGGCACCACCCTCTCAGGCTTGATTTTCTCTCTCATTAGCTACCCTGCTGGGAACAGCACAAGGGGGCGGGAAAAGGATCTGTGGGGGTGGCCGACAGTGACCCAGAGGGGGCCCACCAGCCAGCAGGAGTCTGCAGCTTGGGTGGGAAGGAGACCCAACCGGAGGCTGCGGAACATCCGCCCCAAAGGGAGGGCCTATGGTTGAGGGTGCAGGAGGAATGGCCTGGGGGCGCGAGTGTGTTCTAGCCGCTCAGTGTGCTGGAGGCCCAACCCCCACACTCATGTGTTTACAGAATCTAGAGCTGAGGCCTTTGGAGGTGATCAGAGTCAGGCGGGGTCTAGGGTGAAGCCATGACGGGTTAGTGGCTTTCTCAGAAGGGAAGAGAAGTCTGAGCTGGCTGTGTCTCTCGTGGGATGCCCTCAGCCGTATTATGATGCCACAAGACATCCTTGCACAGCACAGTGCCACTCTTAAACTTCCAGCTCCCCCGAACCACGAACAGATGAACTTCTGTTCTTTATAAACTACCCGGTCTCTGGTGTTTTGATATAACTTTAGAAAACATGAACCATTTCTGGTGTGGTGCCCTTCGTATTGACAAAGCGGCTTTCAGTCCCCAGGATGGGGAGATTCTCACATGTATGGAGAGGAGCAGATAATGGCAAACAGCTCCCTGTGATTAACTGTTCGCAGTGCATTTCCTGTGCAAAGCTCCACCACAGAGATGGTTACGAAGGCTCAGGAGGCATCATGTGGTTTTGAGGCCAAATGTGGGGAATCTCAAATACTTGTGCGGTGCTTGCACCTCTCTGCTCCCAGGGACGGTGGTGGACAGAGCCCCGACCACTGAGATTTTAGAGGATCCACCCACTGGGTGCAAGATCGTGCATGTCTGTGGAACTTTCTTGTCCTCGGCTCTAGTGTGAACCAGCACAGGGCAGATGACTGCAAAGCACGTGTGGACCATTCCAACAACTGGGAAGAGTTGAAGGAAAGCAAGATGGCCCCACCCACATCCAGAGACGTCCTGCAGCAGTAGAAAATGATGTGCATGAATGATGGGAAAAATGCGCACAATGTAATGTGCAAGGCACAATGAGCCTCAGTTTCCTCGTCTGTGAAATGGGATAATAATGGTATCACCCCATGGGAGGCTTTAGTGAGATGGCAGGGACCACCTTAGCACAGTGCCTGGCAGAGGGCAGATGCTCACTAAATCATGGCCATTAGGGTTATCAGGGGTAGAAAAAGACAGGAAGGGCTTGGCCACTGAGCATAGCATATGGGTGAGGTGAATTTGCTCCCAAAGAGCCTTCTGCTAGTGTTCCACAGAGGATGGAATAAAACTAAATGCTAGGATATCTGGGGCACAGCTGTTAACACCCCTGTCCCGGAGTGGCCGTGCCGAGGGGGCTCCTGCAAGCTGGCAGCTTGACCTGGGACACTCAGCCATGTCCCACATCCACAGTACACAGGGTACCCCCACAGCAGTCTTTGGCCCCCAAATCAGTCCTGTCCAACAGAGAGACCTGCTCCGAGGCCCCCACTCTGCAGTGGGGTGTGTGAACTCCCCCCCCCAAAGATTTCTGGAAGCAGAGGGGGCGTCCGGGTCGCCACAAACTTGTTGAGCAAGCTTGTGGCCGCAGTCCCTCTGGCTGTTCTGGCCCTGTGGGCCTCTGGGGGGGAATTCGGGTGTCGGAACGGCCTATACTGACAGACCTCTTGGGCATAGACTGAAGGAGAGCCCCTGTCCCCTCCCCCTCAGCTCTGGACCCACAAGCCCTCTGGCTGCTGGGTGCGTGCTCCTGCCTCAGGGCCTTTGCACTCGGGGTTCCCCCTGCCCACTGCTCTCCTAACTCTTCGGGTCTCTGCTTAAATGCCACCTTTTCTAGGAGGCCTGCTGAGCAGTCTCTTCCCCACAGACTCACTAGACTCTCCTTTCTCCCTTTCCAGGCAGCGTCTGGCACGATGCCCTGGTCTGTTGGTTTGCACTGGTGAGGGCAGGACCCTGGCTCTCTCGTTCTCTCTGCCCCTGTCCCTGCATGTGTGCGGCCCCCAGGGTGGATTGGGGAGGCACCAGAGGGACACGGGGAGGCTCAGCGACGAGACGGACGAAAATGGAAGCCTCAGCGGGGGAGACACGGAGTCCACAGCCTGGTTTGCCTCCTGGCTCTGCCGCTTATGAGATTTATGACAGACCGCAGGCATCTTGCTACTCTGGGTGATACCCTGGCCTGTGAAATGCCTCCTCCCTCCTCATCTTCCTCTTCCTCCTTGCAGGGCCCCTGGAGGATGTAAGGAGCCAGGGCTGGCACACAGTGGACACTAAATGGTGCCAACCTGAGATAGTCCCCAGCTACATGGCAGGCAGGGACCCTCCGAGGGGCACCAGGGAGGCTGCCTCCGTCTTTGTGGTCTGGGGAGCGAGGCCCCGCCCTGCTGAGCTCTCTGTCTTTTGGCCTAAAATTAGCTCACAAATTCCTTGGCTGCCTGGCTGGGGCTTCCAACCGACAATTTGAACCAGATGTTCCCAGCTGTTGGAGCCCATCCCCCTTGCTCCTAGCACCCGCATGCGTGGTGCTCACGAGGTCAGAGCTCACAGCACATACTTCGGGGCCAGCTGGGGGGGAGTGTGGGGGGGAGGCGGGCCTGGGTCCTCGTGCTCAGTTCCTCAGGGCGAAGGGAGCCTGCAGGGTGCAGGGACCCCTCTCGGCCTGCCCACTGTCTGGGTTGGGGTCTGGGTGGCTGTGTCCCCTCCTGTCCCTCAGCTGCACGGAGCACTGGCTTTCAGGGCTAACTCAGCCGGTGTGATGTACAGTCTCAGTCCTCCATGTCCCCAAGTCATCGAGGAGGTCGCTGGCACATTTACTGAGAGGCGAGTGCAAAGGGTTCCCCGTGTCGTCTCACAAGGGCAGAGGGATGTGGCTGCTACCCTTCCCTCACAGGTGACGAGAACAAGCCCTCTGTCACCTGCCACACAGGCGTCCTTGCACAGTGGGTGGCCTTGCCCCCCCCACGTGGAGGGAGGGTCTGTACGCTGGGCAGGACCCTGGCTGTGAGTTTCCCCGTTTATGTGGGGTCTCTGCCCCTGCCTGCACCTGGGTCGCAGGCTCTTTCGGCCAGGTCCTCAGGAGCAGGTGAAGATGGGGGCTTGACAAGCACAGAGGAAAAGCCAGGCCCAGGGCACCATCCATCGCAAGCCGGTGCCGGCCGGTCCCTGCCGCTCTGCCTTGTTCTCTATGCTCCAGCCCCCGGGGCTGCTGTTCCCTCCCGGGAGGCGCCGGGCGCCCTGCCCCAGGCCCTTTGCCTGACTCTTCCCCGCGCTGGACCTCTCCCGGCCCTGACCCTCAGGCCCCTGCGTGGTCGCCACCCTTTCTCCGCTTTGCCTCCATCCGCACTGCTGAGCGGAGCACCCCGCCCGCCCGCCGGACCCTGCTGCGCCCTCGTTGTGCGGCCTGCGGCCTCCACCAGGATGGAAGGAAGCACCGCGCTTTCATCTCTGTCGCGCCGCCATGGCCCCAGGGCCTGCAAGTGCCCAGCACGCGGTGTGGCTCAGTGTGTGCGGAGAGACAAGGAAAAGAGGGAAGGAGTAAGAGTGTCACAGTGGGAAGCCAGAAAACCGAGAGTCCCTGAGAATTTGGGGGATCAGGGTCCCCAGGGGTCACCCCAAGCCCTCCCTGCTCTATGCTTTCTGCCGGGTGGGGAAACACCCAGGAGCAGCTGGCCCAAGGGCACCCAGTGGGCAGCTGGCAGAGGGAAAAGCGAGGGCAGGTCTGCCGCGGGCGCCCGTTTACCCCTGCCCACCTAGACTGTGTCCACGGTGAGGGACGGGCTCACCCTGACCTGTGGCTGCTGCTGCCCACACCAAAGGCTGCGCAGCTCTTCTCTGTGAACCTTTGATTGAGTCGTAGCCCGTGGGAAGCGCGTGCGCAGTGACAGCGTGACAGCTCCCACACGCCTGCGCCGTGACCGCAGGCCTGACCTGTGCAGCACGCATTTCCAGCCCCGCCACTTCTTCCGGCCCTCGCGGGGGTGGGGGTGGGGCGCCATGTGGGTCATTGCCCTTCCGACTGCTGGCCCTTCGTCTAGAGCTTTCCCGGGGACAGAACTCTGCGGTGTCCTGAGCTCAGTGTGCGAGGGGTTTCTCCACGTCTGCCGCCCGCCCAGGTGCCACATCTGTGCATGTCTGCTTCTGCTGCACATCTGGGCCAGCTCCGGGGTGGGTGGGCATGGACACTTGCATGTTTGTGCGGATGTGCGCTTTCATATTTCTCTTTGTAAATACCGAGCAGCAGGGTTGCTGCCTCACACGGAAGGCAGGAGTGGGTAACTAACTGATTTCACCAATTCTGTCCATTCCCTGGGCCTCAGTATCCCCATCTGTATAACAGGTTGCACTGGAACCATTCAACCAGGGGGTGGCATTGCCTGAGTGCCTACTGTGTTCCAGGAAAAGGAGCCAGTGATTCTGAGACAGGGTCAGGCCTGGCTCTGGCCCTCAGGGGCTCACAATCTTAAGACTCAGGCCAAGAGGCCATGATGAACCATGGGTGCAGGGCTCGGCTCAGGAGGGGAGCCCAGGGCTGCAGGAGCACAGAGGCAGCTGTGCCTCTCTCCCTCGAGACCGGCCCCCTGGGCAGCAGTGTGGTACATGTGTTGGGCAGAGGGGACTCGGAGGACAGTGCCTTGGGGAAGGGGACAGCCCAGCCAACAGTGGAGCAGAAGGTAAAAATGTCTTCCCTGCAGATGGGGAAACTGAGGCCCACAGCAGTTTTCCAGCACACCTGGAGCTCTGGCCTGCCTGGATGATGCCTTGGTGGCTCCCTGCAACACCAGGCTGGAGGCAGCCTCTGAAGGCAAAGGCCAGTCGGAGCCATTGTGGGCCACGCACGGACTCTCCTCTCTGGCCACATGAAAGGTCTGCTATTTCTGCCCCATGGCCTCAGGGGCTGTGTAATTAGAAGTGGTCTGGGACTGTGGTGGGCAGGAGCTGGGGGGTGTGGTGGGACGGACAGCCACCCTAGGCCCAAGCAGGGAGAGCTCTGGCAGAGACCCAGTGGACAGAGTTTGTCCCCGGCTTCCCCCTCCTCTGGGCCGGGGCAGGGTCTGCTCAGCAGGGTGGGGCAGCTGCTAATTGTGTGGAGAGCACAGGGCGAGGTCTCCAACTGCTTCCAGGCCTGAGGGCTGGCTGCCTGTGCCTCTGAAATTACAGGCTTCCGTGG
Source organism: Thryonomys swinderianus (assembly GCA_004025085.1). NCBI lineage: Eukaryota > Metazoa > Chordata > Mammalia > Rodentia > Thryonomyidae > Thryonomys > Thryonomys swinderianus. Next base: position 34,722 of record PVIC010012272.1, on the reverse strand, counting down.
TGCAGCAGGCCATGCCTGAGGTGGTGCAGGCCCCAGGGAAGCGCCTAGGCCAGGGCCCACACGCGTCAAGACTGGGGAATATGGCGTGTGAGACTTGGGATGGGTGAGGCACGGCTGGATGTGCCGGGGTGGACACTGGTGTGTGGTCATTCCTGCTGTCGATGAGCACTGAGCTCTCCTGGGTCCCAGGCATTGTCCTAGATGGAGTTAGGACAGTACAGACAGGCAAAGCTCCCATGACTCCTGCATGACAAACTCTAGGCGCTGTCCTGAGGCTGCTGTGGTCCCGACCCCTCAGGGCCTTTGCGCATGCTGTTCTCACTGCTGGGAAGCCTTATGCACCCTTGCCTTCCTAATACCCCTTCCTCATCTTCAAAATCATCCCCCCGGGGGGGAAATCAGACTTGCCCCTGTGGTCGGCGCTCCCCTGCCCCTTGGACTACTCTCTGTTCTGAGCCCAGTGGTGCTTTGAGTCATCCGCTTGTTTACTTATCCATTGTGGGTCTCCCACTGATTCTGTATCCTGTGCCTGTGTTAGCTCAGCGCCATCTCCCAGGGCCCAGCTGTGGGCCAGGGGCCAAGGGAGGGTTCAAGACACATCTGCAGGGAGAGTGAAATTTGGAGTTACGGGGTCAGACACTAAGGGGCTCCAGCTGTGACAAACATCCAGCCTCACCCCATGTTTATGCGAGGCCCAGGCAGGGCATGATGCAGGTAGGGTCTACAGCTGGTGGCTGCTGTCCGGGTTCACACAATCTACAGGAAATATGTGTACATACATGTGTCCTTTTGTGTGTATATACATGTGTGTGTGTTTTTGGGCATATCTGTGGGCTCCATCTGTATGTCTATGTGTGTATTTGTATATGTGTATTACATATGGGCATATGGCATCCATCAAAAATGTACACTGGGCCAGAGGGTTAGCTCAGTGGTTCCGGCGCCTGCCTTGCAAGCGCAAGGTCCTGAGTTCGATCCCTGGTAACCACATATAATGCTGGGCGTGGAGACACGCCCACCAACAATCAACACCGCATACCACGATGCCGGACGTGATGGCTCACGCCTGTAATCCCAGTACTCGGGAGGTAGAGACAAGAGGATTGCTGAGTTCGCGGCGGCTTGCCTGGGCACCATAGTGAGCTCAGGGCCAGCCTGAACAAAAAGCAAGACCCTGTCTCCAAAAAAAAAGCAAAAAAAAAAAAAAAAATGTGTACACTTCAGGAAAAGAATAATTGTATGATGTTTTTCAACAGATGGTGTTACTCTCACACGGGGGACCCTACAGGATGTCGTACATTGCAGAAACTCACAGCACCTCTGGCTTGTAGAGAGAAAATTGAAAACGCATCGATCTCAATGAGCCAGGTTACCCAGGAAGCTGTTCGCTGCACTAATAAATCTCTGGAAGCTCCTGGCCACCACTCTGAACACCTCTTGTAATGGTAGAGGCCAAAGGTAACTTATATTAACTTCATGATGTCTCAATAAAAGTAATACTAGAAATTCACACAAGGTTTTCTGTCTGAAGTCTGTCTATATTTTTTGGCAGATGCTGTATATACATATGTGTATGTGTGTGTCTGTGAGTTTACGTGTGTGTGCCTGTGCACATGTGTGTGTCTCTGTGCAGACATATGCGTGCATCTGTGTCTGAGGTGCCAACCATGGTCCAGAGTGGCCTGTGGTGGGCCCAGGGTGAGGAGGGACCCTTCAGAGAGGCTGCAGGTCTGCTGGTGGCGATGTTGGAGGCGCTGACATAGAGTGTAGTGCAGAGAAAGGGGCTGTCCTGGGCCTGCTGCAGGATCCTGGGCAGCTCCTCCTCAGAGCCTCAGTTTACCCAGCTGGTGGGCCTCCCTTCCTCCTCTGAGGAGCCTGTTGAGGGTGAGGCGCAGTGGTCGCTGGGGTCTCTGTGGAGCGGGAGCCCCGTGGGCTGGGTGGGGAGCAGGTGACCCTCCATCTCCTCATCTCCTCATCTGCTGCCTTGGCCAATGGTGGGTTGGAAATAGGGTCCGAGGGTTGTCTCCTCAGCAAACACACACACAGAGCTGCTTGTCTCTGTCCCCTGAGAGGCAGGCCGGAGCAAATGTCTGTATAGCTGTCGGTGGTATTGGGTGTTAACATCACGTGGGGTGACTAAAGGTGGATGGAGGGTGAGGGTGACCAGCACCATGCCACACAGCCCCTGTGAGGGGTGCAGCAGAACCCCCGAGGGCTCTGGAACCTTCCCCGGCGGACAGCAAGGCGTGACTGTGTTCCAGCTTGCGTGGGAGGGAGGATAATGCAAACCTCCCAGCCTGGGGCCAGAGCTCCTGCAGCCTGACCCTGGGACCCGTGACCGCGTTACCTCAGAGCACCAGAGGCCCTTCCAAGTGTGGCTCAGGATCCCAGACAGGGAGACGGTCGGGTCTAGCCAGGGGCCCTGGCATCACAAAGCCTTAAAAGTGGGAAATGAACCGGAAGAGAACCAGGAAGGAGGCAGCCCGTGAAGCACCGGCCTGGGAGACTGAAGCGGGGAGCGGAGGGGTGCAGGCAGATTCTAGAAATGGGGAAGGTAAAGGAATGGATTCTCCCCCTAAAGACTCAGAATGAATTCAAGCCCTGCATTCAGCCCACAAGGCCCATTTCAGACTCCTGACAGCAGGACCAGAGATATGAATGTGGGCTACTCTTGCCTGCCCTGCTTGGGGTGTTTCTGACAGCAGGGAGCCCATATACTTGGCGTCTGGCACATGGCATCTGGCCTGGGCTCCTTATGTCACCAAGTACTTTCCTGCCCACTTGATCCTCTATTTCCCCGGTATCTTGAGTACTAGGGGTTCTCTCTTCCCATTTTACAGGTGAGGAAACTGAGCCAGTAAACTTGGGTCTGGTTGTCTTCGGGCCTAGGGCTCCTTGTGGGGCCCTGAGAGCCTGACTGGGCTAACTGGACCCCAGCCCCAATCTCTGGGGCTGTCCCACTGACAGTAGGTGAGTCCCAGCAGGGACTTGATCCCTGATCTCAGACAAACTGGGTAGGGCTGGAACCCTCCCTGGTTGTCCTACAGGGGGAGAAGCGGCGGTGTCTGTAGGGATGGTGTCTGCCTGGTAAGTGTGTGTTCTCTGGCCCCTCAGAATGCAGGGCCTGGGATGAGCACAAGAGAAGGCGAGATGAAGTCCCTGGTTTTATTTCCAAATGATTCCTCACTTCTCGAAGGTAGGTCATGGCGCTGGAGCCGTTGCAAGGAGCAGCCACAGTCTAGAGTTGTGGCTCTTCCACAGCGGGGGTGGGTGGTGGGGGTACTGTTAATTCACTCACTGTCCTACACCAAAGCTTCACTGGCTTCCCACTGCCTCCTGGGTGCAATGCTTTCTCACATTCTGACGCTGGTACCTGACCTCTCCCTCCCTATGTGCCTGCCCCTCCCTCGGGCCCAGGCCTGACTTAATCAAGCCCTTTGTCCGTGGCCACTGGCCACTGTGCCTTGGCACATGCCAGTCCTCTCACCTGGCCTTTCTAGGTCTCTTCTCGCTGGGCCCTCACTGCCTCTATCCCTCCATGTGGCAACCTCCATTGGAGGTTCCTGAACCCTGGGCCAGGGTTTTTCTTGCTGCAGACCCCCTTCTATTCTGTAAAAAGAAAAGAAAAGAAAAGAAAAGCAGTACACTGTAAGGAACAGGGAAAGGGGACATTACCAGACCCCTGTAGTAAGTCCTAGTCTCCTAGGAGCTACGCTTGAGCAAGGCACATTAAATCCTAGAACAGTGAGGAATTTCTGTAGATCAAGGTTTGGTTCCTCCCCATGATGTCTCAGCTAGCGTAACTCTTCCTGGTGCACCACAGCCTCGTGGGACTGTTGAGGTCTCAGCTGTGACAGGAGGTGAAAATGGAGTTGTCACTGCATGTCACAGCCAGCCTGTAGGCCGGAAAAGTAGGCCTAATCATGATTTAATTGTGAAGTGAGTTTCCCAAAAGTATGTAGAAAATACACAAGCCAGGTGTGGTGCCCCACGCACCTGGAATTCCAGCACGCTGGGAGGCTGAGGCAGGAGGACCACAAGTTTGAGCCCAGCTGGGTAATCAGTGACTTGGGGTATAGCTCAGAGCAATGGCCCTGGGTTCATTTCCCGGTACGGGGTGGGGGTGGTTGGAAGCCATGCATGTGAGTGCTTCTTCTGTGAGTTGTTCAGTAAGGTCTGCACCTCTTTGAGCTCGGGGTGGGCTGGGCTGCTCTGACTCCCTCTGGAGCCTGCTTGGTGTAGCACTGGCTCTGTAGAGGCACTGAGCATCTGCCCATGAACTTGAGTGTGCGAATGAATGAATGAATGAATGAATGAATGAATGAATGAATGAATGAAAGGAAGTGGCTGCAGGCCCCTTGGATTCCTCAGTCTTGGTCTCCGGGCCTGCTGGCCACTCACTTCAGGACCCTGGTTGAACTGTTTGGTTCACCCTGCTTTACTTGGCTTTCTGTGAAATGGGTCTATAATTCCTGCCTAACCAACCCCATTTGGGACCTTCTGAGGCCATAGATACCAGAATGGCAGAGCCGAGGTGAGCTCAGAAAGCTTTCTTCCAACCTTGGGGGGTGGGTGCTGAGACTAAGGAGGGAAGGGCTTGGCCCGACTCAGCTCCCGTCTCAGGCCGGACCCTCCTGGGCCTCCTTTCCACACACTCTGACTCCCTCTCTGGAAAGCCTGAGTCAGAGCTGGAACCAGGGATGGGACTTTTCTTTCTCACTTCTAGGGCCTCCCTGACCTTGGCCCCTGGGGACTCGGGGGAACAGGCAGAAGCTTAGCTCTTGGTTCTAGACTATAGCCAGACAGCCCTGTCTGTCTGTCTGTCTGTCTGTCTGTCTGTCTGTCTGTCTGTCTGTCTGTTTCAGCCCTCCCTGGCGACCCCCGGTTGAGGAAGAGAAGCAGCAGCAGCGAGGGTGGGATTGTGTGTGGCCCGAACACAGCTCCGCCCCTCCCCGTGTCCCCACCCCAAACTCTCTTAATGAAATCAAGCTGGCCCAGCAGCCGAGCCGGAGGAGGAGGAGGAAGAAGAGGAGAAGGAGGAGGAGGAGGAAGAGGAGGAGGAGGAGGAGGAGGAGGAGGGACGGACTGGAAGGACAGGCGCCAGCCAGAGCAGCCGGCACCAGGCGGGGACTGTCCCAGGCGCGGGCGCCGGTCTCATCCACTGGGGAGCGCCCAGCCCTGCAGCGGGAGCTAGTAAGTCCCGGGGAAGGTCCCGCGCAGAGCCGCCTCGGTCCTGAGCTCAGGGATGGGGACTGTCGCGCACTCTTTGGGCGCCTGGGGGCCGGGGCTCGCCCAAGTGGAGCCCCGCTGCTGCTGGGTGGGCGCGAGGAGCCTGGGTGCTTTCTCTGCAAGTGCACGGGCGCCGGGTGCCGCTGCCGGGCCCCGCGTGAACGTGCCACGGGGCGGCCCTGTCCCGTGTCGGGGATGCATGGTCCGTGTGTCGGGTGAGTGCGTGCTCCGTGCAGGGCACCGTGTGGTACCGAATCCGTGCGCTGGTGCCCCGTGTCTGCTTACCCTTGTGGCCGCCACCGTGTCTCTGTGAGTTCTGAACCCTCGGGAACCCCTTCCCTCGAAGACTCCCCTCGGAGGGCCCAGCTCCCTGTCTTTGCCTGGCCCCCTCCCCCCCAGACCACTAATTGAAGCCAGGTTTCTGTGGGCGCCCCTCCCCCTCTGGCCTCCGGGCTCTGGGTGGGGGTGGGGCAGCAGCTCTGGACCCTCAGCCTTGGGTCTTGGGGTACCAGGCCTGGGGGATTTGCATTATTTGCATTACCGTGACCACAAGTGAGTGGCATCATTTTAAAACAGCTAACCTGAGTGAGAGGGCTCCCACCGACTGGCACGTCCTGTGCACCAGCCCTGTCTGGTCCTGTGTGTGGGGGCGGCGCGGGGCAGAGAGGAAGACCACAGCTCCCAGCCATGCCGTGTGTGGCCCACTGCCTGGCTGGGTCTCCCGCCCTGCAGATGGGAAACTGAGGTCCAGAGAGGTCAGGGGCCTGCCTAGGGTCACACAGCCATCTGCCACGAGGCCTGGCCGGTTGCCCACAGGGCTCCCATCCCTCTGAGGGAGTCCGGAAGGGCCGAGGGGAGAGGGGGAAAAGACAGTAGGGGGCTAAGCCTGTTGGAGCGAGTGATAGTTTGTGGAGCCTCCTTGCTTTTGTTTTTTGACCCTCTGCTGTGTGTGTGTGTGTGTGTGTGTGTGTGTGTGTGTGTAGTCATCTCTGTTTTTGATCCTTCTTACCTGTGAGCAGAGCTGAGGAAATTTCACTCAGTGGGCTAAAAAAAAATCCCCCCCAGGAGGTGGGAAAGACACGGGCAAATGCACACGCAGATGGGGACAATCATTTGTAGCTGTAGGAGGAGAAATTCCTGGCTGCTCCCGGAGCTCTCGGCTCCTGAATTCTACCTTTCCTGAGGAGGCTGCTGTCCCAAAGTTAGCCCATGTGAGCCTGACAGTCTGTGGTCACCTCACCAATGCCACACACACCCAAGCGGGTGCACACACTGCTGCTCACTTACGGAGAGGGCAAGTGAGGCTCAGAGGAGAGAAGGCGTAGGTAGACATGGTGCGGAGGGACCCAGAGCGCTGATCAGGCCTAACTGGCTTCCCAGCCACCTTGTGACTTCCCCAGGGCTCAGCTTTGGTGGCCGGGGTGCTTCAGCTGCCGCCACGGAAGATTTTTCAGGGTCTAACTCAGACAGCCAAGGCACTGAGTGGGGTTCAGCAGGCGCAGCAGGGGCTCCTGGGACCTCACCCAGCAGATCCTGCTCCTGGCTGAGAAGGGATGCCCACAGGAGTGCGGCCCCTTCCTGGTCCACCGTGGTATGTGGCAAGTCATGTGGGGACCCCCGGGTCAGAGGAGTGTTGAAATCCCAGTTCTGTCCTGAGCCCTTTGTGTGCCTTTGGGCAGTTCACTGAGGAAGGGAATCCAGGAAGAGTTTCCAATAAGCAATGCCCGAGGAAACCCCAGGATGCCCACTGGTCTTAGATGAGGTCCCAGGGTGCAGCTGAGTGGCAGGGCTTTTACTGAGCGTTCACGAAGTCCTGGGTTCAGTCCCTAGCCCGGGGAAAAATGTTTTTGCTATTTGAGCTGGTTTGAGCAAATTTACATCAGTGCAAATAGTCCTCTGAATTTTTGGTTTCTCCAGCTACAGATTCAACAAGCTGCAGAGAAAAATATTAAAACAAAACAGTGTAGCCAGGTATAGTGGCTCATGCCTGTCATCCCAGTACTCGGGAGGCAGAGACAGGAGGATTGCTGAGTTCAAGGCCTCCCTGGGCTACATAGTGAGTTCAGGGCCAGTCTGAACTACAAAGCGAGACCCTGTCTCAAAAAAACAAACAAACAAAGTGTAGCACTAAATAAATACAGTACAATATCCTTTAAGTATTTTTACAGTGTATGAGTTATTGTAAATCAACTAGAAGTGATTTAAAATACATGGAAGAAGCGTCATGCCTGTTATTCTGACACTCAGGAGGCTGATGAAGGAGGATCATGGGCAGTTCGAGGCTAATCTGGGCTACATAATGAGTTCAAGCCCAGCTTGGACTACACAGTGAGATCCTCTTTCAAAAAAGCAAAATAACAGCTAGGGATGTAGCTCAGTGGCACTGCTGCCTGCCTGGCAAGCACAAGGTCTTGAGATTGCAAAAAAACAAAATAATAAAAACAAGGATGTGTACAGGGTCCCACAAATCCCATAGCATTTTATTTAAAGGACTTGATCATCTGTGGGTTTTCTTGTCCTTGGGGGGGTGCCCTGGGTCTAATTCTCCTTTGACACTGAGCAGCTAAAGCACAGAAACTGGGAGGTCTCAGGTCACCTGGAGCCAGCACCCAGCCTCCATCCTACCTCGCCTCCTGGGTCTCCCCTGTCACCCGAGAGCTGTGTCACCTGTGTCACTGAGCAGGACCTGCAGTGTAGACACTGGAAATGTGACTTGCAGTCGAGGTGCCAGGACCCCCAGTCCCTTCTTTAGCCTGGGAGCTTGCTGTGTGGCCCTGTGCCTGCCCCCCCCCCCCCCACTGTCTGCCTGCCTCAGACCCCGAGACATGGCCTCAGACAGGGGATCCTGAAGCTTTTCTTAGCGTCCATAAATAACCCGGCAGCTTCAGAGGCAGGCGGCCTGGGGGGCACAGCGAGGAGCCTCGGGGGTTTGTCTGAAGCCTGGGCCCCTCTCACATCAGTCAGGAGAGCTCGTGTTCTAGAAACCAGTTCTTCCATTAACAGGGGCCAGGAGGAATTTATTAATCAGCGGGCTGTCTGGGCCAGATGAGGTCTGGGGGTTCACGCAGGGAGCAGCCTTACAGCTGGGAGGAGGGAGAGGGAAGGAGGGACGGGCTCATCTGGTTCCCATCTAATGGCCGTGTCAGCGGTGCGGGGCAGCCCTGGCTTTGTCTCAGTCTGGGGGTTCCCCGGGAGGCCCCTCCAGGCCCTGCTTGGAGCTTGAAACTGTGGGTGCAGATCCTGGTATCCAGGCCCCCTGCAGAGCACAGAGACTGAGAAACTCCTGGAGAAAGTGGAATGGCTAGGGCTGGGGGGAGGGGTGCCTGTGGCTGAGAAGCTGGGATGTGACCATGGTGCCACTGCAGCCACTCTGTGCACAGGGATGAGGCCCCTGCGGGGCAGGCCTCCTAGGTCAGTGAAACTCCCTCAGGGGGGCCTCAGCGATCAGCGTCACCTCCACCCTCCCCTCATGCCCGGATCCAACCCCAGTTCTTCCTTGATTAATGATGGTGGGCCTCAGTTTCCTTACCTGATAATGGCGATTATCCTAGGACATCCCCCCACTGAGTAGCAGGATTCGTGCCTGTTCACCCCAGCACTCAGGAGGCTGAGGCAGTGGGACAGCTGTGAGTTCGAGGCCAGCCTGGGCTACACAAGGTGTTTACGGCCAGCCCGAAATGCCTGGTGAGACTGTTTCAGCTCCCTTCCAAAAAAAAAAAAGGAAAGAAATTTACTATATAGCAGCTGGCAATGGAAAGCCATGAAAGCGTAAGTGGTTGTTAATTCAGCCATGTCAGTTTAGATGTATTTATTGACTTTGTATCATAGACCAAATATAGGGCCAACCCGGGAAGATGCTTGTGTGAATCGGACTCGGCTCCATCACCGTGAACCTCAGAGTGTGTGCCGGGCATGACCCAGCGGGGTCCATGGTGCAGTGGGGGCTCCAGCCCTGGAACGGGCAGTGCATGCTGGGATTTTTCTCATGTTCCCTGAGCACGGGTCCTGGTGAGCCCTGTTTCTGAGTCCTGACTTCGCCCGGCCCTCATTTTCCCGCAGGTCCCGGGGGCACCATGGCCTCCGCAGCGAGCTCCAGCCTCCTCCTGTCCCTGCTGCTGCTCCTGCGGCCTGTGCCCGTGACAGCCCTCTCCGTGTCCCTGCCTGCCGCCTTCCTGGAGGACACGGGGGGCAGTGGGGATGCAGAGGGCTCATCGGCCTCCTCCCCGAGCCTCCCACCACCCTGGACGCCAGCCTTCAGCCCCACCGCAGGGGAACCCCAGCCCACAGCGCGCGAGGGCCCGCTGCACCCCACCAACTTCCTGGACGGCATCGTGGATTTCTTCCACCAGTACGTGATGCTCATCGCCGTGGTGGGCTCGCTGGCCTTCCTGCTGATGTTCATCGTCTGCGCCGCGCTCATCACGCGCCAGAAGCATAAGGCCACGGCCTACTACCCATCGTCCTTCCCCAAGAAGAAGTACGTGGACCAGAGCGACCGGGCTGGGGGACCCCGCGTCTTCAGTGAGGTCCCCGACAGGGCTCCCGACAGCCGGCCCGAGGAGGCTCTGGATTCCTCCCAACAGCTGCAGGCTGACATCCTGGCCGCCACCCAGAACCTAAAGTCTCCTGCCAGGGCTGCCCTGGGCGGCAGTGGGGAGGGAGCCCCGTCGGCAGAGGGCAGGGTCGAGGAGGGGGTGCAGGGCAACCAGGAAGGGGCCTCAGAAGCCCAGCCACGCAGGGTCCCGGAGGAGAAACCGGAAGTCCTGGAGGAGCCGTGCTCAGCCGTGGCTCAGGGGGCTGCAATAGCCAGCGAGGGCCAAGAGGGGCCGGAAGCGTTTCTCTCTTCAACCCAGGAAGCCCAGGGGCCAGCGGGTGCCCCTGAAAGTCCCTGTCTGTGCAGCAGTGTCTCCCCCAGCGTCTAAGGCTCCAGAGCTGCTGGCCTTGACTGTGGGGCCCCAGGAAAAGGCCCTCTCAGCCCTGACTGCTCCCTGGTGCCCCTCTGCGCCAGCCCCAGCACATCCGTCCTGGAGTGGCCGGGGGAGCTGGTCTGTGGTCCTCACAGGAATCCCGAGTTCCGCTGAATGTCGCTGCACCCCCATGGGCCCCACCCCACAGCCAAGCTCTTGGGGGAGCTGGAGGACAGATGTGTGCCCATGACGGCCACACGCAAACATCCCCGACATCAGCCACGCGGGGTGGGAAATACAGTCAGAGGTACCCTGTGAGGAAGCTAATATTGCTCCTTTCTCTCAGAGGCGGCAAAGAAAAACAGATGATCTAGGAATCTGGGAAGCGAATGAGTGGGGACCCTGGGGTACCTGGGGCTGGCAAAGCAGAAGCAGCCTGCAATGCCAGCCATTCTTTGAATCCCCCTAATTCTGAATATGTTGGGGTTATTCTACCTTCCCTAAGCTGCTCCATGGAGACAAGATCTCCAGGTCAGATGTGGCGAGGCTGTGCCCCATGCTGCTCTCCGCCCAGCCCCCCACTCCGCCCAGCCCCCCACTCTCCGCCCAGCCCATCCCCAGGGCTCTGCTGGACCCTATAGTAAAGGCTCCCGTTGGATTGGGTTTGAGGTTTTGCTTTGCCTTTCCAAAGCTTGTGTTTTTTATTTCTGGCTGTACTGGGGAAGGAACCCAGGGCCTCTTCTCTGCTAGCCAAGGGCTCTGCCACTGAGCTACATCCTCGCCACCCCTTTTTAAATAACAGCTATAGGTCAAATGCTGCAAAACCCATTCTGGAAAATACTGCTCTTATTTCTCTCCAGGGGCCCCCAAGTTCAGGTTGGCCCGGAGTTGGGGTGAGGGGTATAGGGATTCAGTTGTTCAAGTCATGCTTACTTGGAGTTGAGTTTCTCAGCCCCCTACTGTCTCTGGGTTTGGGCACGTGAGTTGAACACTCTCTGTCCACTAGACCCTCAAAGTAGCCTGTAAGCTGGGGGGCTGCATTTGAGGGGACCACCGCTCTGGTTTCTGACGCCCAGCCTGGAGCAGGGGCGCTATCCACGGGCCCATTGCTCCCACGCGAGGTCTGGTAGCCCACAGGCACAGCATCCTTCTGTCCTCAACCGGGAGCCCGGGCTCTGTCCTGTCTGAGGGAGCGTCTAAGGGGGTTTCCACCCCATTCCTCTGGGAGGGGCTCCCCACCCTCTGTGCAGCCCTCCAGGTGCTGAGATATAACACACCAGCATAATAAACCTTGAATCTGTCCCAAATCTCACTGTCTTCTGGAGGGAGGAGGAGCGAGTCTTCAGGGGGAGGTTCCTCATGGGTTGGGGCAACTTTCTGGGGTGGGGCTCACATCAGCCAGGTCCTAGAGGCTGAAGGGGAAGATTGGTGTGAGAAAGAGTGAGATTAGCTTGGTAAATATACCTATAATCCCAGCCTCTGGGAGGCTGAGGCAGGAGGATCACAAGTTTGAATGCAGCCTGGGTGAAATAAAGACCCTGCCTCAAAATAGAAGATAAAAATAGGCTGCGGCTGTAGCTCAGCAGAAAGGACCTGGGTTCAATTGTCAGTACCATAAAACAGAGAATAAAAGGTATATATGTAGAGAGATCGGGTGCCCCACAAGCTGGGGAGTGGGGTCCTCATGGGGTGCCAACCACACAGGCCCAGCTCCCAATGTGGCCCTGTTGTTGATGGTGGCTTCGGGACTGTCACCACCCTCCACTCCCCGAGGACAGGAGCAGGGGCAGGGCTCCCAGCTGCCCATGCCCTGGAGGAAGGTTGTGCACAGGATTGTCTTAGTGCCACACCGCGCACATGGCACTCCCAGCAGGCTCGGGCCCCCAGCTGGGCTCTGCTTTTTGTCCCCTCCTTGCCTCTGATGGCAAGTTCCTGGAGTGACACCCCTCCCCCCCCCTCCGGGCCCTGGAGCTGCCAGCTGGAATCCAGATGTGGCCGGGACAGGGAGCGCGTGCTAGGTCCCAGAGGAGGGTGCAGGGAGGCTGTCCGCTGCTCCAGCACATCCACCCACCCCCGGGGGCCCAGGTTCGGGTTTCACTGCACACAATGGCCTCTGTCTTGCTCAGTTGGGAAAGGTCCTCCCTGTCCCTGCCCAGCTCAGCTCCAGCCAAGAGCAGCAGAGAGCGGAGCAGGAGTGCCTGGCACCGGTGTGCTGTGTGGCTGTGGCCAAGTCTCTGGGCCTCTCTGGGCGGCTCTCCTTGTTCCTGAGCTCCTGCGGGGATCTCGACCTTTGGATGTGGCTGGAAGGTGCACTGAGCCTTCTCACAACACAGCAGCAGACACTGGTGTTCTCAGGGGCAGGGAAGAGTGAGATGCGCAGGCCGCAGCCCCCTCACCGATGCCCACCTGGGCCTCCAAGGTCTCAGTATAAGCTTTGACCGTAGCTATGTCCCCTGAGACTGGGCGGCTGGGCATCAGGACAGGAGTGGACATCCCCTGTGTTGCCAAGTCCTTCTAGCTGCTGTTCCTTCTGCCCAGGACATGCTTCCACGCTCCTGTCCCCGTCCCTTGCAAATCCCCTTCCAATCATTAGCGTATGGCCTACCTGTCCCCTCTCCTGGGCTCCTTCCCCTCCCACATCCCACTAGTTTGGTGATGACAACAGTCACAATGAACGCATTCCTGCCATGTGCCAGGCCCCGCTCTGAGCCCTGGGCATTGTTAACTCACTGACATTCACAAGCCTAAGTGGGCACTGTTGTTATTCCCATGGCCCAAGAGAGGAAACTGAGGCCCGCATTAGTGCCAGCCGCTGCCTGGGTCGTACAGCCAGGCCACTTCGGCGGTCCGGCCCCAGCACCTAGGTTCTGTGCTCCTTTGAGGAAGGAGGAGATGGCGCCCTGGGGCGAAGGCAGCTGCCGAGGGGCCCGGCAGGGAGGCGCAGCAGGGCCAGGAGCCACACAGGGAGCCTTCCTTGGGTGGTGGGGCTGGCCTGCCAGGGCCAGTGTGGGGCCCGAGGGCAGGGGACGCAGTGCTCCAGGTCCCCAGGGCCAGCATGCTGCCAGGCCTCGATGGCCCTGCCTTCCCAGGGCTTGTAGAGCTGCTGGGCTGCTCTGTCTGGCGCCCAGCCCAGCCTGCTGCCACCTTTGCCGGCAGGAGCCCGCTCTGAGCCCTGGTGGGCTGCTGAGGAACCCCACGTGTGCAGCAGGGCTCCTTGCCATCCCAGTTCTGCTGTCGGCCTGAGGGCCAGTGTTTGCTGGCGAGGGTCACGCTCAGGGCACAGGGAGCACCTCTGTGCTGGACACGTCTTTATACCTCCCATGGGGCTATGGCTTTGGGTCCTGGATTCGGACACTCTGATTCCATCCCAGCTCTATCTCTTGGGTGTGTGGCCTTGTGGAAGTTGCCTGGGCTCTCTGGGCCTCCATCTCTGTGTGTGTAAAGAGGGGTGACCCTGCCCCACGTGGACAGAAGGGTTTCTACCCTGCACTCTGGAAATCACTTGGGAGCTGTTAAAATACTTATGGGGCTGGAGATTTAGCTCAGTGGTTCCAGCAGTGCAAGGTCCCGAATTCGATCTCCAGAAACCACATACAACAATACTGGGTGTGGGGCTCATGCCCACTGGCGATCAGTACCACATACCACAGTGCTGGGTGTGGTGGCTCACGCCTGTCATCCCAGCACTCGGGAGGCAGAGGCAGGAGGATTGCTGAGTTCGAGGCTTGCCTGGGCTACATAGTGAGCCCAGGGCCAGCCTGATCTACAAAGTGAGATGCTGTCTCAAACAAACAAACAAACAAACAAACAAAAAACTTCCAAGACCTCTCAGAGGTCAGAGGGTGTCATGGGGGAGGGGGAGGGGTCTGTCCCTACCGCCTGCAGTGTGCCATCAGGGTCTGGGTGCGGTCAGCGAGCCAGGCTGAAGGCAGGTGGCGGGCTCTCTTCACTTCTGCAGGCCAAGGGGCCAGACTGGGGGGGGCAGTGACACGCCCAGGGTCACACAGCACAGTGTAGCTGGAGTTCAAAGCGAGGTCTGTCTAGCAGCTCAGGCAGGATTCTGTAGCCTATGGGATCATTTTATTTCATTTTTAATTAATTAGATTAATTAATTAAACTTATTTTAATTTTTTGACTTTTGTGACCTCATGGTTTCAAGGCAGGTGCCGGAACCACTGAGCTAAATCCCTGGCTATTTATTTATTAATATTATTATTATTTTGTTTTGTTTTGTTTTTTGAGACAGGGTCTCACTTTGTAGTTCAGGCTGGTCCTGAGCTCATTATGTAGCCCAGGAAAGCCTCGAACTCAGCAATCCTCCTGTCTCTGCCTCCCGAGTGCTGGGATTACAGGCGTGAGACACCACGCCCAGCAATATTATTATTTTTTGATGGGTCCTTTAGCAGTGTTTTTTTTTGCCATTTATTTATTTATTTATTTAATTTATATATATTTTTTGAGACAGGGTCTTGCTTTGTAGTTCAGGCTGGCCTTGAGCTCACTATGTAGCCCAGGAAAGCCCCAAACTCAGCAATCCTCCTGCCTCTGCCTCCCAAGTGCTGGGATTACAGGCACGAGCCACCACGCCTGGCAATATTATTATTATTATTATTTTTAATTTATTTTTTGCATTTTGAGACAGGGTCTCGCTTTGTAGTTTAGGCTGTCCCTGAGCTCACTATGGTGCCCAGGCAAGCCACCACGAACTCAGCAATCCTCCCGTCTCTGCCTCCTGAGTGCTGGGATTACAGGCGTGAGCCACCATGTCCGGCATTGTGGTATGCGGTGTTGATTGTTGGTGGGCGTGTCTCCACGCCCAGCATTATATGTGGTTACCGGGATCGAATTTAGGATCTTGCGCTTGCAAGGCAGGCGCCGGAACCACTGAGCTAACCCTCTGGTCCCAATATTATTATTTTTTGATGGGTCCTTTAGGAGTGGTGTGTTTTTTTGCCATTTATTTAATTTATATATATTTTTTGAGACAGGGTCTTGCTTTGTCGTTCAGGCTGGCCTTGAGCTCACTATGTAGCCCAGGCAAGCCTCGAACTCAGCAATCTTCCTGCCTCTGCCTCCCGAGTGCTGGGATGACAGGCGTGAGCCACCACGCCCGGCACTGTGGTATGTGGTATTGATTGCTGGTGGGTGTGAGTCACCACGCCCAGCACTGTATGTGGTTACCGGGATTGAACTCAGGACCTTGCGCTTGCGAGGCAGGTGCCGGAACCACTGAGCTAAATCTCCAGCCTGCCATTTATTTATTTTTGAGACAGTCTTGCTACACAGTTCAGGCTTGCCTCCAGGCTGCAGCAATCCTCCTGCCTCAGCCTCCTGAGTACTGGGATTATAGGCATACCCCCACCATTGGGGAGGTGTTACAGAGTTATTTTAGAGTACAACCACGGCCCAGGGCCAAGGCCTCCCCCCCCCTCCCGCCCCGGAGTGAGGCGAGGTGGTGTCTACTTCCTTCCTGGGCCTGCTGCCCTGGTTACACCCTGTTCTGTCTCCTCTTGGGAGGGGTTGATTGTGGATCTGGGCTTCCTCAGTTCTCATCACAGAAGACTGGTGCCCCGGAAGCTGCCCCAGTTGGGACAAATTAACCTTCAGAGTTCTGAGATGCTCCAAGTGACAGTAGCACATTGGTCTCTTCATTTTCCAACCATAACTGTTTTTTTTTTTTTTTTTTGAGACAGGGTCTCGCTTTGTAGTTCAGGCTGGCCCTGAGCTCACTGTGGAGCCCAGGCAAGCCTGGAACTCAGCAATCCTCCTGTCTCTGCCTCCTGAGTGCTGGGATGACAAGCATGAGCCACCACGCCTGGCCATAACTGTTTTTTAATGAGCGCTTCCTATGTGCCAGGCACTGGTCTCTCAGCAAGGAGAACCATGGAGATAGAAATTAATCAAAGCAAAGGAGATAGAAATTAATCAAAGGAGCCCTGGATGCATCAAGGATGATTGATTCATAATGGGAGTAACTGCCACTCCTAAGTGGACCATCCTGTCCACACCCAGAGCTCTGCCAAAATTGATTTTTTTTTTCACTACTTGGGATTGAACCCAGGGTCTGAGCTACAGCCCCAAGTCCTTTTTATTCTTTAGACGAAGGGTCTCAGTAAGTTACTAAGTCACCCAGGCTGGGCTGTAACTTGTAATCTTCCTGCCTCAGCCTCCCACAGTGTTGAGATTACAAGTGTGCACCCCTACACCTGGTTATGATTTGAAGACTGTGGCCTACGTGTATTCTGATAAAAACATCATCACAGTCAAAATGGTCAATGTACCCGTCATGTCCCAAAGTTTCTCAGACCCTTCTGTAACCCCCTCCTCCTCTCATCCTTCCTCCAACCCCTCCCCCAAGTCCCATGAAAATACCGATCTGCCTTCTGATACTACAATTTTTTTTTTTCTTTTGAGACAGGGTCTTGCTATGTAGTTCAGGCTGGCTCTGAGCTCACTATGTAGCCCAGGCAAACCACAAACTCAGCAATCCTCCTGTCTCTGCCTCCCGAGTGCTGGGATGACAGGCGTGAGCCACCACGCCCGGCACTGTGGTATGTGGTATTGATGGCTGGTGGGCATGAGTCACCGTGCCCAGCATTCTACGTGGTTACCGGGATCGAACTCAGGACCTTGCGCTTGCGAGGCAGGCGCTGGAACCACTGAGCTAAATCTCCAGCCCTACAATTTGTTTTTATTTTCTGGATTTTTATATAAAGGGGATTGCATCGTGTGAACACGTTTTTGGCTGGTTTCTTTCACACTGTATACATAGTTTGGTATTTGTTCATGTGATCGTACACATCAATATTTCACCTCTTTTTGCTGGTGAGTGCTATTCTGTTGTACAGATGGAGCATCATTTGTTTATCCATTCCTCTGTGAATGAACATTTGTGTTGTTTCTAGTTAGGGCTTTTGCGAGTAAAGCTGCTCTGAACTACTGGTGTGATTTTATTCCTTCTTCATGCCCCGCTTAAGGAGATGGCCAGTATTTCTCCTTGTTTTGTGGGTGGGAGAAAACTAGGCCCTCAGAAAGACCATGAAAATCACCCAGCATCACAGAGCCAGTAGATGGGGCCCTGAAACTTCAACAGTGGACACGTTGAGCTGAAGCGATTTTAGGGCCCCTCGGGGTTGGAAGGGATCAGGGTCATCTGGTCCCTCTGCAGGAGGCTCTGAGGTGGCCGTGTCATTATCCAAGTAGGTGACTGTGATCTAGACCAGATCTTTATTTCATACGTGGCAATGCTAGAGTCAGACGGGGCGGGCCTGACTTCCGGTGTCGCCTGTGCTGTGCCCACCTGCACCAGGTGGTGGCATTGGTGCTGCAACTGCTTGAGCGGATAGGATGGTGCCAGTCTGGGATAGGACAGGGATCTGACATTTTTCAGGGGGTTTTAATCTCAGGATCGCCCAGCTGCTCAGAAACAGCAGGAGGGATTTGGCGCCGGCTCCAGGGCCTCGGGGCACCCCTCCAGCTGCTCCCCTTCCCAGAAGGCCCCAGGACTTACGGAGGCAGCTGCTGAGTAAAAATTAGCCCTGCTTACAAATCGGGAGCACTGGGGCCTGAGGCCCCGTGATGAGGCCCCGGTGTCCTCCCCCTACTGGGCCCTGTGCGGACCCCTGGGGTGCCCTGGAGGTGGGAGTGCCCAGGGACTGCACGGAGCTGAGGACTGGGCACCAAAGGATGGGGCAGGGCCAGAAGTGGGACTCTGGGCCACGCCTCTGCCCTGCACCCTTCCTCTCCAGATCCTCTGCACAGACACGCAGAGCAGGCAGCCCCGAGGCTAGGAGTGCAGGCCTCGAGTCCTGGGTTGGATCCCTGTGCTACTGTCCCCCAGCTGTGTGACCTCGGGCCAGTTACTTCACCTCTCTGGGCTTGTTTCCTCATGTGTGAAATAGGAATAATGAGGAACAATGTCTTGAAGTGCTAGTGGGAATTGAGTTCATCACTTAAAGTGCTTGGGAAACTGAGGCAGGAAGACTGCTATGAGTTCAAGGCCAGCCTGAACTACTAAAACAAACAAATAACAAAAGAATGGAACTGTCCCTACCCCCATGGTGGGCTCAGTGAACTTAAGCTGTTGTCATTTGAGGAGAAAAGGGGGAAACCTCTCTCTAAATGCCTGGCATGGTAGTATATGCTGGAATCTCAGTACTTGGGACGCTGAGGCAGGAGGATCACTGTGAGTTGGAGGTCCCCCTGGGCCACACAAAACAAAACAAAACACCGTGCCACGCCCTTCCCTGTGAAATCCGAGGGGCTGTCTGGCAGGAAGCTCAGGAGAGAAAGTGGATGCCCACAAGTGTCAGCTCCGAGATTGGCCACCTGTGAGCTGGGTACGCAGTAGGTGCTCAACAAATGCAGAGAAGGGAGGGTGAAGCATGCGGCATGCGTCCTTCGTGAGGAGCAGAGGGAGATGTGGCTGTGGGGAAGCTGGAGACGTCCTCTGCACCTGCCCGGGCGAGGAGGTCACACGAGGGTCTCCAAGTTGCCCCTCAACCCTGGGATCTCCCGCCCCGTCTTTCCTTGGGAATTGAACCCAGGAGGCTTTGAACTGCTCCCCTTCCAAGGGACGCTGTGTACCAGGGAGGACAGTAAGTGCTTTCTCTGCTTTGGGCCCTCACAGGCCCGAGGAGGCACAGCTGCGGCCCAGCCTCCACCCAGGAAGGTGCAGGCGCTCAGGGAGGTGAGCTGGCGATGGCCGTCAGCACCCAGGGGTGGGGGCAGCTGGGTGCCGTTTCCCCTAAATGAAAAGATTTGCTCTATTACACAAGGTCTTGGGGGAAACTGGCCTCTTCCTTCTTCTACCTGTCCAACCTGGCTTCTTTTTTTGTTTGTTTTTTGGGGAGACGGGGTATCAGTATCTGGTCCAGGCTGGCCTGGAACCCACTAGAGCCCAGGCTGGCCTCACACTGGGCCGTCAGTCCTCCTCTCTCTGCCTGTGAGGGATTACAGCCCACTGCCGTGCCTGGAACTCTTTCTTCTCCTTTAACCCACCCCAGAGAGACCCTTTCCCTCCCCAGTTCTGAAGACCCCCTAGGAGAAATCTGGCTCCTTTGGTCTCCTCTCTGTTCCCCAGCAGCCTGCACTCTCTGGAAGTCCTTTCTTCTGTCTAACCTAAGTCAAGCAGGCTGGGTCCCAATTTCCTCACAGCGTGGTTAGCACGGAGTTCTGCTGGGAGATGAGGGGCAGCCCCAGGGGGCCAGTTAGAAACACCTCGAATCCTTCCCATGGCGTCTCTTAAGATCAGGACATCTCACTGGCCCCAAACTTGGTTCTTCGCAGTATCTGGCCTTGAACCGATGGGGGCAGGCAGTGGGGAGGGGTGAATGTCACTCGTGAAGGAGCTACGGAAGCGTGCACCAACGTTGTAGAGGCCCTTGCCCTTGGAGGTTCTTCCCGAGCCTGCTGGCAGGGCCATCCGGGCCAAGACGGATACCCAGGGTGTTTGGTCGGTGCTATTTAGAACAAGTGAAAGGGGAACCACCTGTGGCCTCGGGCTGGTCAGGGAGGTTAAAGGCCTACTGGGCCCACCTGGGAGGCTCAGGGTGTGGGGGGGAGGGTCTCACTCTTGAATAAGAACCTCTGGAGAGGGCTGGAGATTTAGCTCAGTGTTTCTGGCGCCTGCCTCGCAAACTCAAGGTCCTGAGTTCAATCCCGGTAACCACATACAATACTGGGCGTGCTGACTCATGCCCACCAGCAATCAATACCACACACCACAGTGCCGGGCATGGTGCCTCACGCCTGTAATCCCAGCACTCAGGACGCAGAGGCAGGAGGATTGCTGAGTTTGAGGCTTGCCTGGGCCACATAGTGAGCTCAGGGCCAGCCTGAACTGCAAAGTGAGACCCTGTCTCAAAAAAAAAAACCTCTGTAGAGAATTTGCTGCGGGCCAAGTGTCTGGGACGGAAATAAGGTGCATACCATCTCACTATCGGCTTTCTACAGGGCAGATTTGCTACAGACAGTCAGCATGAGGCTGATTGGACCAAGTTCACTTTGCAGGAGAAGAAACTGTCCCTGCTCAGAGAACAGCTGAGGAATGCAGCGCTGCAGAGGTGAGGAGACGTGGCCAGGGTCCTGCCATGTGGGTGGCCTGCCTCTGAGTTCGGTGGGAGGTGGCGGAGGTGAGGGCCATGGAGCTGCTGTGATGGTGGCAGAGGAGGTGACGTGGTGGGGAGGATAGTGTGGCTGTGGGTGGTATAGAGGCGGAAGGGAAGGTGCTCTTCAGAGAAGTGACAGTCGCAAGCATTGCTGCCTTGACCTGTGTCCCTCAAAATGCTTCCAAAACTGCCAGCTTTCTGTTAAATGTCCTTTATTGAGTTAAGGACATTTCTTTTCTTTTTTTTTTTTTTGAGACAGGGTCTCACTTTGTAGTCCAGGCTGGCCCTGAGCTCACTGTGGAGCCCAGGAGAGCTTGGAACTCAGCAATCCTCCTGCCTCTGCCTCCTGAGTGCTGGGATTACAGGCTTGAGCCACCACGCCCAGCACTGTGGTATGTGGTATTGATGGCTGGTGGGCGTGAGTCACCATGCCCAGCACTGTATGTGGTTACTGGGGATTGAACTCAGGACCTTGTGCTTGCGAGGCAGGCGCCAGAACCACTGAGCTAAATCTCCAGCCCAGGACTCTTTTTTTTTTTTTTTTTTTTTTTTTGCTTT
>PVIC010012272.1:0-13819 GCA_004025085.1 Thryonomys swinderianus | reverse complement strand
AGACAGGAGGGAACTCAGCCTGTGTTCCTCCCAGACACTGGTGTGTGGTGGGAAGGGATTTTTTTTTTTGGAGGGGGGGGCGAGTTATTTGGGGAGAGGGCAGAAGTACCGGTTGCTGGGCAGAATCGGCAGAGATGAGTCATGTTCTGGCGTGACCCGGTTCTTGGCAAAAATGAGAAGTTATCCTAGTCTGTGGAAATCTTTTTGTTTGAGCTGGAAGGGAGAGGGTTTGTGGGGTCCAATCCTTCCTGCTGCAGGCAGGGAAAGAGCAAGTACAGAGAGAGCCCTGGAGGGAGACAGCCAGCCTCCCGCCTTCCTGAGCAGGACCCGACCACAGGCTCATGTGCTACAGATTAAACGCCATTTGGTGGCGCATTGACCGGCGAGTCTTTCACCTTCCCCGGGGGTCTGGTGGAGGAGCGCGTCTATGCCACGACATTTAGGTGAGACCCGCTTGGAAGGGGCAGCCTCCGCAAGCTGGGGAAGAGGGCTCCCGGCAGATCCTGGGTCAGGTCTAACCTTGAAAACGAGAAGGAGAGAGAGAAAGAGAAAAAGATGGAGTGAAGCACCAACCCCTGCTCAGTGGAAGCCAGGGCTGACCTCGCTCCTGCCCCCTGACCTGAGCATTCAGGAAGCCCTTACTGTATACCTGGCTGTGCCAGGCGCTTTCTCCACACGGTTCCATGCAGCCCTGCAAGCAGCCCCTCTCAGTGGTCCTGTGGGAGAGGCCACGGTGCACCCAGCCGCTTAGGCCCAGGCGCTCTGCCTTGAAGCCCTCCGCTCAGTCAGCTGACCAGGAAAGACTCCCCGCTTGGCAGATTGTCTTTAGTTCAGTCTCCTCGCCAGAGCGGGAGAGGTTGAGGCTCTGGGCGGGTGCCCAAGCGCGCTTGCCAGGAGGCTGGGCCGTGCTGGCTGGAGGAGCCTTTGGGGGTCAATGGAGGAGCCCCCCTGGGCGGGGCGGGAGGTGGTCCCTGGGGCCCAGCTGTGGTGGGAAAGTGCGCGGGCTGTGGAGCTGGAGGGCCTGCGGGGCAGTGTGAGGCACCCAGAATCCCTCTGCCCTCAGCAGGCCCTGGGGACGCCTGGAAGCCAGGGGCTTGGGACTTAGTCATGGAGGGCAAGCATCGCTTGTGGCTGCTCCCCTTGGGGGAAAAGAACAGGAAAACAGCCTCAGACCCTGCTGTGAGATGAATTTTAGATCGGACGGACGGACAGATGTCCTGTGTGGGACAACCTGGAGGAGCGTCAGATACGCAGGTCTCCGTGTGGTAGACGGAGGCCTTTGTTGGGCTGTGCTGCCGCTGTCACCGCTTCCCTCAGCCAAGTCCTGCTTTCTCGACCCTTCCACAGGGCGGGGCCGGGGTGGTCCTGGGGGGGGCACCCCGCACGCTCAGCTGTGTCTCTGGGTGGTATCCTGGGCCACTGACCTGTCACGATGATGACTATGGTGATGTCGAAGGTGGGGATGATGGTGGTGGTGATGGCGACAGTGGTAATGACAGACAATGGAATGCCACAGGCCATGTGGCTCACACAACAGAAATGTATTTATTTACTCACAGTTCTGGAACTGGAGAGCCCCAGACGGAGGCCTCTGTGGTTCTGCCTCTGAGGAGGCCTCTTTCCTGACGTGGAGGCGGTTTCTTGGCCCTCGCTCAGTCTTTCTTTGGGTGGGCGGAGAGGCCCCTCCTTATAAGACCACTGGTCCCATTGGGGTAGGCCCCTGCTTTTATGACTTCACTTAGCCTTAATTTCCTTCTAGAGACCCTATCTCCAAATACAGATGACCAGGGCATTAGAAATTCTACATAGGAAATTTTAGGGGTCCCAGTTCTGTGGATAGCAAGAACCGATGACAACATCAACGGCCACAGCCATGTTTGTGTCGATGGTGG
The DNA here is from genome assembly GCA_004025085.1 of Thryonomys swinderianus. NCBI lineage: Eukaryota > Metazoa > Chordata > Mammalia > Rodentia > Thryonomyidae > Thryonomys > Thryonomys swinderianus. The sequence goes on along the minus strand of PVIC010012272.1, from coordinate 11,927 downwards.
TAACGATGAGGTGACACTAGTGTTCACTGAGCACTTACTACATGCCTGGGACTGCAGTCTTCCCGTTTCCCATGGGATAACCAAGATAACACAGCAGTCCTGTGACCTTGGAGCTAAGTTCTCACCCGTTCTTCTCTGATGTCCTGTGATGGCTGCTCCACAGGACCAGTGACGCAGGGCTTTGCAGTGGGGTTGTGCAGTGGGTCCAGCCCAGTGTCCCCACTGGCCCGAGGCCCTAGGGGCAGGAACGGAGGTGCCCGGCAACTCCCCCACACTGCAGATCAAGTGTGCTCTCGCCTGGGCCTTCCGGGGTTCTTCTGGGAGCCGGGTTTCTGTGAAATGAGGCAAGGGTCCAGATGTTTGACATGACATTTCCAAAGATAGCTGGGTGGCGGTGCTGGTGTTCTAGGCTGGTCCTGGGGAATGGCTGTGCCCGGGCACTGGGTCCAGTGCAGCAGAGCAAGCTCTCCTGTCCAGCTGTGCGTGACCCAGCTCACACTGCTGTGTCTCCTCCTGCGTGCAGCTAGGCCACAGCTCTGCAAAATTTCAGAGCCCTTCTGTGAGTGCTGGGTGGGAACCTTGAGGTGAGAGATTTACACCTAGTAACGGTAAGAGCAGTAATGCTCTCCTGTACGGAGATGGCCGTTTCTGGGGAGGCGACCTGTGAGGGGTTGGCTGATGTCCCCTAGGAAGGTGGGGAGGCAAGCACGGAAACCCAGAGCACCGGCGGGCCATGTGCTCTGCACCCATCTCTGCAGCTCCCCTGCAGGGCCCCTCACTCTGCCAAGAACCGGGGGAGCCCAGAGGTCCATCCCGTCTGCGGGTGGACGCGGCACTTGCACTCTGGCCTCTACATCAAGGGGCCCTTCGAGCTTGTCGGGTGTCCTCATTTGCTTGGGTTTTAAATAAAAGTCATGAGAGAGGGTGAGAAGGAGAGGAGAGAAAAAGCGGGGAGAGAGAGGGAGGGAGATATTTTAGGACAGTGGTCATGTGGCTAAAAGCGTGGCATTTTGATATAGTCCCAAGTGGCCCCAGTCTGGGAGGAGGTTAGGAAAGGCCAAGCGAGACGCCCGTGGCTCTGGTGTGGTGCTGTGACGGGGCTGCGGGGCGGGCAGAGAACAGGAGCTGGGGCCCTGCCTGTGGGCCCCCTGCAGTGTGCCCTGGGCCAAGCCACTCCACCTCTCTGAGCCCGTTTGCCCACAATCCACCTATCCACCTGTCCTCTGCCCATCTGCCAAACCGGCCTGCTGATGATGGCAGGGCCCAAAGGACACTGCCAGGGCACCGTGATACAGTGCCTGGATCGCGGCTGGGGTGCGGTGGGGCGCTGTGAGTGCACTGGGCCCCATGAGTTGGTTGTCCGCTCCGGGTCACTGTGCAGGGCCAGGCAGCGCCACTGTCCTGTCTGGAGGGCACGGCCAGAAACATGGGTTTCGGTCACTTGGCCTAAGATAGTTGCGAGAGTCAGGTGGTCCCCTGAGCTAGCGTGCTTGTTTGAAATCAGGTCCACCTCAGAAGGCTGTCCCGAGAACTACGGGACCTGGCACAGAGTATGGGCACTCAAAAGGCCGTTCTAGCTGTCAAGACCTCCTGGGGAAGAATCTGAAGAGGTGAAGACCCACTTGGAGCCTGGAAAACAAAAGAAACAGAATAGCTCTGGGCAGTAAAGCTTACTCAAGGCCTTCGTGTGGTTGAAAGTGGCCTCGTCAGGGGAAGGGGTGTGTTTGATGTGTTAAGGGCAAATAGGCCCCACTTCTTTTAGTGGCCCTACGCATAGAGGTCTGGGTTGTAATATTGTTTGGCTGTTCACCGGCTGCTTCTGATTTGCAGGATTTAGTTCCAATTTTCAGAGGAGGTTAACCGGGCCAGAAATGTCTCATTTAAAGTCAAAAAGAAAAGGGGTGGGGCACTGTGGCATTGCCACATGTGACAAGGCAGAGACAAGCCCAGCTCAGAGGACCCGTGAATTACACAGCAGAACATGCCACATAGGACAATTTGACACGGTCCCTCCCAGCGTTCTAATTTGAGATCCTGACGAGGCCCTGGCCTGCGGTCTTTTCTATAGACTGCGGAGAGAACAGCCTTTGAAGTTCTGTGTTCTCCACCAGAAACCAGACCATTACAAAATATATTTTTTAAACAAAGGAGGTTTATTTAAGAAGTGACCAGTCTGTGCTTGAAGAAAACAAACAAACAACAAACCTGAAAACAAACGTTTTAGATGTTCAGGATGATAGTCTTCTTTTTCTTTTTTCAGGGATGACCTCTGCATATTTTAAAACTTTAAAGAGTTTTATGAATACATGTTTGTACTACATGATTACATTTACCACGGCGAACTGGCACATAGACATAACACATCTTTTTACGTGCCCTTCCTTCCTTCTCGCCATCTCTCGCTTCCCTTCTCCTCATTGGCGAAAGGCCCTCCTGGACTGAGATTTGGAACTAGGTTACGCTGACTAGACTGGGGGAGCTGCGTGTGCAGACAGCGGGTGAATGTGTCAGCTGCCCCTGAGCCAGGCAGTCTGTTTAGCCCACCTCAGGGGCACTGTGCGCGTGCGTATAGCTGGTTCAGAGGGAACCACTTACACGCCAGAGGTGCCCAGGACAAAAGACTGAGAGAAGTTTCCTCCTTATGCATTGGCTCATCTGCCACCATACAAAATCCAGGAGGATCTTGGGGCCGGAGGGTTAGCTCAGTGGTTCTGGCGCCTGCCTCGCAAGCGCAAGGACCTGAGTTCGATCCCCGGTAACCACATACAATGCTGGGTGTGGAGACTCACGCCCACCAGCCATCAATACCACATACCACAGTGCCAGGCGTGGTGGCTCACGCCTGTAATCCCAGCACTCGGGAGGCAGGGACAGGAGGATTGCTGAGTTCGCGGTGGCTTGCCTGGGCACCATAGTGAGCTCAGGGCCAACCTGAACTACAAAGCGAGACCAAAAAAAAAAGAAATCCAGGAGGATCTCAAAAGTTGTGGGCTAAGAATTATCTCCCCAGACCCCTGGAAATACACATCTATGCTCATTCCGCAAGTGCTCTTTGCACGTGTGGCCCATAGGACTGTTATATCGGCCAAGCCAGGATTTCTCAGGTTTCATAAATGAGGGATGCTTGAATAAGAATCTGCAAGACTCATCTTGAGTCATCTCTTCTTTTGCAAAGAACAAGGAAAAACAATGACCAAAAGTTGGGTGAGGTGGCACGTGCCTATTACCTCAGCTCCTCGGGAGGCCGAAGCGGGAGGATTCTAAGTTTGAGGTCAGGGTGGGCAGCTTAACAAGACTGTCTCAAAAAATGACCATTTCCTTGTTTCATAAAGCACTTAAGGTTTTGGAAAAATCTCTATTCATGGCTTTTATCGTCCATTTTGGTAGGAGAGCTGTGTGTGTCTTCACTGTCTAGCTTTGGGGAACTCCGTGGGGGCTTTAGGTAACACTGGGAAAAAGATCCAAAATACAAGGCTTACTAGAGAAAACCATCATTTTACATTCTTTTATTTTTTATATATATATATATATATGCAGATCTGTTTTATGTACAATAACTGGTTCTATCAAGTAAGCAGACCAAGACATTCTACTGGTAACCTTCTCCAAAACAGATTTACACTTGATCTTAGCCAAAAGGCTGAGAAGTGATTCCAAGATAGATTTAGGTAGAATAAGATATTTATGCACTCTGTAGACTATCAAAACTTAAGACTTCATTGATTTCAGTTCTGAGGCCGTACAAGTTAATTGAGAGCATTAAGTGCGTTAAGGCGATGAAAGTGAGCTGCAAGAAACCACAGGATGCGCAACAATTAAACAGTGTATTTTGCTTGCGTTAGTCATGATGTGGATGGCAAACACTGCAGAAATCACAGCTTCTCCTAAGCAGTGCAAGGAGCTTCTGGAGGGTGAGTGACACGTGGGCAGCGGTGGGCAGGTGTGCGGCTGCTGGAGCTTCATGGAGGCCTCATTTCTTCTCTGCTTCTCCTTTCTTGGGTTCTTGCTTCAGTTTGTAATCAGCCAGGGCGGCCTTGATTGCATCTTCTGCCAGCACTGGAAGGAATGGAAGGAGAGCGCCTGAGTTTCCACACACTGAAGGAATGGCTTTGGGAAGAAAATCTTTGGGCAGGAGGGCACTGGTGCAGGGGGGCCCTTATCTGAGTGACTCTGCCAGGTGCTGGGGACAGCTGTTTCCTAGGCCCTGTGACTCCTGCGGATGGCTCTGGGGACAAAGACTGGGGCTTATATATTGCGATTCTGGCCTAATTCCTTATCTTCTTTGAATCTATTTTCTCTTTGCTAAGATACTGAGGGGATTTCAGAAAGTACCTGGCATTTAGGGACACAGTAAATGTTTTTCTTCTTTTGGTATCAGGGACTGAACTCGGGAGCTTGTGTTGGAGAGGCAAGCACTGGAACCACTGAGCTAAATCTCCAGCTATAGGTTAGTTTTTGTCTGTTCCTGTGTGTTTGGGCCGAACACAACAGAGGCTGGTTAAACGAGGTGGCTGACCCTAAGTCCCACGAGGCTGAGGAAATGGATCCTGCCACGTTGCGCTCTTGAGATCTCGTCTGAAAGCTTCTGTTTAGGAACTGATACTGAATATGGAGCTGTGAGGAAAGAGAAAAACTGGGGGAGTTGGAATGACCAGAGTAGCAAATAGCAGAGAACTGAAGACTTCCATATGGTACCGAAGGAGCCTAACACAAAGGCTAAAATTTTTCTGCAGCCCTGTGAAAATGTTTACCAGCTATAAACCTCCTTTATGGATATTTAAAATTCCGGCTCAAGTGGAAGAACCTGGGTCCTAGCAGGTGTCCTGAGGCTGGCCCTGGTGCCCCCATCCCTGCACTGGCTCTTCCCCTGTGTCCCTACTCCGACAGGAATCTGCTCTCTGGGGATTTGTTAACCAGTTTGGTTAGTAAACCTCTATCAGTGTTTACTGTTAAGGCAACTGCTTCTCATTTCCTACTTCCTCAAAAGGTTGAGAGAGGACAGGAGAACACTAGGTTTAATAACAGAGATGACTGCGGTGAAGGCCAAGTGGAAGCCTCACAGCCTGCGGAGGCCACACAAGAGACACTACGGCGCCACTCCACTTAGGCAGATGCAGATGTGGGCCCCCAGCCACAGCACCTGGACAGGCAGGGATGAAGGACACAAAGAGCAGATGATGGCCAAGGCTGGGTTTTTGCCGCTGCTGGTCTTAACTTGGCGGTAGCATGATGCTGGGATCAAAGATGGGGTTTAAATTCTGGGGACCACCTCTGGGCAGGACTCTCTGGAGTCTGGCTATTACAGTGCAGGGTGCTGACCCTTGGAGGGTTATCCCGCTGGGCTCCATGAGCACTAAGCCTCTGCAGAGCCCTACACATGGGCTCTACGACCTGATAAGACTGTCACCGATGCAGCTGGAAGGGCCACCAGTGTTCCCAGCAGGGGCGCCTGCGGAGCAGAGACTCACTGGAGCAGTGCAGTTTCACAGGCGGAAGGCAGAGCTCCTTGGCGATGTCTGTGTTCTTGATGGTCAAGGCTTCCTCCACCTGAGAGGCACAGGGGAAGAGGAACAGTTCTGTAGAAGCTTTACCTTGGGAGGGTCAGACAATAAAAAAGGAAGGCCCAAGACAGCAGGGTGGTGGGGTGTGACTCCGGCCTAGTAAGATGATAAAGCCCCACAGCCTTCTCAGGATTCCCACGGATGTGCCAGACATGTGAGCACACATGTGTGAAGTACCCACACTTGCACAGCTGGGCCAGGGCACAGCAGCTAAGACATATCCACCACCCCGGTGTAGACCCAGGAGGTGTCTCTAAGGGGAATGTCACTGCTTTAAGGCTGTAATTTCTGGGCTTCTTGGCAGGTCTTGGCTGAGAGCTTTGTTCAGTGTCATCCTATGCAGGATGCAGAGGATGCCTGGGGTCTGGGAGGGGCCCCAGGATGGTGTGAGGCAGGCAAGTTCCTGCTCCCAGGGAGCAGAATCCTACTGCATTAAGGAAAGGCACATTTCCCAGTGGCCTGACTTACTGGCTAGCTCAGGAGGATTTCGAGGTTAGAGGTGGCCATTCCCACTTCGGACATGACTCAGAGGCCTCTACAGGCCAGGTCCTGGCAGTGCGCACTGTCACATCTCCCCTCTGCTGAAGACAGTGCTTGACCCCTCACTTCAGATCTATCTCCTGTTAGCAGATCAGGGCTGTACTTTTGGGACCCACGGAGCCATCAGGCAGCAGGCCGTGAGCCACAGGAAACAAGTGGCACGCTTCTGGCAAACTGCTTTACGGGAGAGCTGCTCAGCCCTCCGAGACGTGCCTCCATGACTCAGCTCACTAGCTGGCTCCCCAGGGGCAGCAAGGATGAGTGCCCTGCAGGTTGGCTTTTCACAGTGGCTTACAGCAAGTGGATTTTAGGGTCCAGATCTTCATACGGCTTCTACCCCAACAGCTGCTGGGGAGGAGGCTATGGCTGAGAATTTTCTGGCCTTCTTGTATACACCCACAGGCCCAGTCGACCAGCCATCTGGATCCCTGTTGTTTACTCTGCCCTTATGGTTAAGGGTTTACTTAGCCCCTTACTCTTGCTGTGTTTTAATACCTCTTTTAACACATGCTAGTTTTCCTTCCTGAAAAAACAGGATGGGGGAAATCAGCATTATACACTACCCCTCAACATGACCTAAGACACCTAAGAAACTATAAGAATATCGGCAATCTCAGAGCGAGACAAAGACTTCGAACTCTTTCTTTCTTTTTTTTTTTTTTTTGACACAGGGTCTCTCTTTGTAGTTCAGGCTGGCCCTGAACTCACTATGTAGCACAAGCAAGCCTTGAACTCTTGGCAATCCTCCTGCCTTTGCCTCCCAAATGCTGGGACTACAGGCATGAGCCACCACGCCCAGCACTGTGGAGATATGGTCTTGATATGTGGCTGAGGCTAGTCTTGAACTCATGGAATTCTCCTGTCTCAGGCTTCTAAATGCTGAGATTACAGGTGTGAACCACTATACCAGGCTTCGATTTCATTTTGTCAGGAGAGATGAGAACAATTTTATTCTATATACTCAACAAAATACCATTTGAACTCAAGAAAAATGATAAAAATATCCCAAACAATACCTGACAAAATGGTCTCAAATGCCCAGGAATGCAATCAACAATTGGGAAAAGAAGAGGTTAAAATACAATTTTTTGATTAAGGTTTAGAAGAAATTATGGTTACTTTTTTTTTTTCTTTGCTGACTCACTAGGCTTTTCAAGAGCGAGGTTGCAGAGTGCGGGTTAGCTCTCTCACACTTGTAAGCAAGCTTACCGTCTTCCCTTTCACCCATTCCGTGGCTAAGGAGCTGGAAGCGATTGCAGAACCACAGCCAAATGTTTTAAACCTGGCATCTACAATCTTCCCCTTTTCATCCACTTGAATCTAGAAGAGACAGGAGTTAAGTGATGATTGTTGGGGTCACCAGCTGGACCCTGGAGCCTGCTACTCATGGGAACCTATGGGATTCTTCTGAGGGAGCTCTGGGCTTTCTGTTTACATTGGAAATTGTTATTAATTAGTGATTTTTTTTGTTGTCATTGTTTTAAGGGCCTCAGTGATCATAAATGAGATTTTGGATGAGTTGAAGATTTCCTCTACATTAGTTTTACTTTGTTGGCAATCCTAGCATGCTTTTTGGCTCTAAAGTTCTATTTGAAGACATCTACTCAAAGCTGCTGGGGTAATCCGTCCCTGTAAACACTCAGTCTGTAACCAAGGTCTCTGGTTAAGATGTTTTTCTTAGGCATCATATTGCACTCAGCGGTTTCCTCCTGCCTTGTCAGCTTTCCAAGACAGGTATAAAGACCTTTGGCAACCTGTCTGCCCACCATGAAGATTGTGGTTAAAGCTATGGTTTACTCAAAGTGCAATCCACTACCTTCAAGTCATTTCCAATTTGGGAAAAGTTTTAGCTCACTGCATTTCTAAGTTCACTGTGGAGTGCTAGCTCACCAACAGTATCCTCAGATCAGCAAAATCCTCAAAATCTTTCACTTAGCTAAAGCTGAAATTTTATTTTTATTTATTTATTTATTTATTTATCTATTTATTTGCACTATCAAGGATCAATCTTGGGCCCTTGTGCTTCCAAAGTAGGCACGGTACCACTTGATAAAGCTGAAATTTAAACTGATACAGTGAATTTAGATCTATTTCCTACTGCAGAACAGGTCAGCACAGTGTATCAGCTGGAAAACTAGGATTGAGTCCCTGCTCTCATCATCTCTGACACAAACTCACTCCATCTCATGTGAATAAAGATGAAGATCAAACGAGATGCTGCATATGTGCTCTGCCAACTACGAAGCACTGTTTAAGTGGGGGGGACTACTCTTAGCATGAATAAAGATGAACCAGGAGGTACCTGCAATTTCATCACATCACCACATGCCGGAGCACCCACCAATCCAGTTCCTACATTTTTAGATGTCTTGTCAAGAGACCCTACGTTTCTAGGATTTTCATAATGATCCACAACCTGAAAAGACAGGGTTAAGAAAAATCATGGTCACTCTCCTGGCACCAGTCCCCCTCAAGGTCAGCAACCTGAACCTGGCAGCGCAGTAGAAAGGCCTATGTGTCTGTCAATGAGACTCATTTTTGTTTATTTTTTTCGGTACTGGGGATCGAACTCAGGACCATGTGCTTGCTAGTCAGGTGTGGGGCCCCTGAGCCCAGTGAGAATCATTTGGGACCCAGATTCTTTTTGTATCTCCTCTCCAGTTACCTTCAGAGATTGGAGACACTGAGATAGCGCAAATAAATAAGAAAAGTCATGTTTTTAGCTTCTTAGGGTTTTCAACCACAAATAGTCCCTTGGCTCTTACCCACCCACATCACCAAATATTTCATTTCCCAATAAAAACCACTCTCAAAGGAGAGGGTCATTTAAAAAAATTCTAAAATAACTATGTCCTAGAGATAGAAGCTTTCTCCGGAGTTTCAAGTGACTCTTAGGGAAAGAACAATGCTATGGAACGAGTCCCTTTTGGTCTACCTACTAAAATAAAAACAGCACCATCCTTGTCTTTCAGGACCCCAAACCATTCTGGTGCAGCAGCGCTCCCTGGTGTTGAAAGGCTGCTCGCCCAAGTTCCTTCAGCGCCCAGGGTCAACAAACCCCGCATGGGGTAGGAGGGAAGCTTTGACAGAAGTGCTGAAGTCAGAACGGAATAAACATTCACTCACACTGGCCTAACGAAGGCTTTAATGACCTCAGGGTGTGTTTGCCATTTAGCAATAAGTATCTTGACCTTCTAGTCATCCCGACTTTCCTCCCGGTCACAGACTTTGAATCCAAGTTCCAAGGACTCACAATATATCTAATGCGAACTGTTTTTGTGCCTCGTTGATTTACACATTCTTTAGTTGTTTCCGGAGTGAGTCTAACGTGAAGCCAAAGGTCCCAAGAAGCCATCCCCCCGCCCCCGCCAAGAAACGAAAACAGTATTTGTTAGGACGGGCCTAACTCCTGGGGACCAGCCTCAGAAATGGCCTTCCTGTGTTAGGCCAATGTGCCTGGCACCGTGCAGATGCCTCACGTATATTATCTCTTGTAGGAGACTGCTGCCTCTACGTTCCCATCAGCGAGTGGCCCTGACTTGCCCACGGTCACTTAGCTATAACAACGGCCTGGCTGGAGCCGGAGCCCGTGCCGGCGTGTGTGCCGCAGACCGGTAATTCACAACAATACCCTCCCGCCTGGGCTGCAGCTGGGATAGAAGTGGCGACAGCAGCGGGCCCGTTGGAAGTCGCCACTGTATCCGTGTGTTTCAGCGGGGGACAGTACCAACGCGTACCGCGGCAAAGTGCGTGGAGGCAGAAATGGGGGCAAGTCTGCCTTCGCGGCCCGGGGCCCCGCGGGGCGCCTGGATTCCCTGGCTGGTCTGCGCTCCCCCGTGCCCACCCATACCTTCTTGTGATAGAGCCGGGCCGGAGCTGACAGCTCCCGAGCGGGCAGGCGGGGGCTCCGGAGAAGCAGGGCGGAAGCCGCCCGCCTTAGGCGACCCGCTCCAGCCGCCGCCATCTTCCCGGCTCGCGCCTGCGCAGTTCAGAGCCAAAGGAGGGCGGGCGGGGCGTGCCCGCGAGCCGTTCAATGGACACTACGTCCTCGCGCCTGCGCCTTCGAGCTCAGTGCAAGTGGCTGTCTTTTGACTCCGCCTTGACCACACCCCCTGGGGGCGCGGATTGATAGCAGAGCGGGAAGGTCTGAAGTCGCAGGAGGGTTTGTTCTGTGTGGTAGGTGGTGTCTGGAAAAGCTCAGGCTGCTGGAGTACAGATTCACATTCACCTTCAGAAAACTATCTTCTGCACTCAGTCCATCTTTTTCTTTTGCAGCGAAGGAAGCTGAATCTCAGAGCAGCCTAGTAGTTTGTCTAAAATCTTTAGTAAGCTACGGATTGGAATTTGGATAATTCTAGGTTAGAATACTGACTGGTTCTGCCCCTTGGCTGTGTGATCCTAAGCGAAGGACTTTTTGTCTCGCCAAGCCTCAGTCGTCTCTTTTGTACCAATTTAAGGACAGTTCTTTCATGGAGTAAATATATGTCGAGTATCTACTACGTTGTGTGTCAAGATGCTCTAGTAGATCCTGTGGCTCCTACGGAAAGCAAAATAGACACATTTTCTGTCCCATTAAATTTGCTAATGAGGGAGAAGGACGATATTTTCCTGCCTCAAAAAAAAAAAATTAAGGCAGGAACCCTACTACCTGATTTTTAAAAAAAAGTACAGTACATCTTTGTTTGCTATTTCTGTATAAAACAGCAAATTCAGTTTTTATGACAATGCAAAGCAAGAGTTTCTAAAAATTCCTATAAATGTGATTTATCAATATCGACTTCCAGAATATGATCTTACAAAACTAGAAAATACTCCTGTGTATTTTTTTCCCCAAATATGTATTTTAGGCCTACTAGGCATTATATAAGGGTAAGGAATCATTTTAGGAAATAAGATTTTTCTCACGAATGGTGTAATCGGTCCTTTCCTGAGGACTGAAGGTTTTCTCCGCAGTTGAATCTCAGTTGCTGGGAAACTGAACTGCGCTTTAGGGCAGACTAGACTTGAAGCCATTTATTCCAAGAATTATCCTGACCTTCTCAAGATGGCGTCAAACCCTTACTACAGGCATCACGCTCATTTCACGACTTCCTCTATGGCTTCCACTTCCGGTCCAAAGACCCAACTTCTGTCCGAGGTTGTGCCAACATACACGTTATGTTAAGAAATATTTTTCCTTGACAGACGCTCCTCAGATTATATAAGGAATAATAATTAAATGTGGTTCTTGATTTTTACGTCACATGAAGCCCCTGGTTTCCCTTTTGGTGGTAAGAGAATGGTATTTTGATCAGGCGCGCGCCTTGGATGACTTTTGTGTCAGCGGGTCTTCATCGGCCGAGCGAGGCCCCCGGAGTCACTGAAAACGCAAGATGGCGACAGCGGCCGCAACGTCTGCTTCGGAGCCAGAGCCTGAGCCTAAAACTGGGCCCAAGGCTGAAGAAGAAGAGGACGAAGTTAAGGCGGCTAGGACGAGAAGGAAAGTGTTATCTCAGGCTGTGGCTGCTGCGACCTACAAGACCATGGGGCCAGGGTGGGACCAGCAGGAGGAAGGCGTGAGCGACAGCGATGGTGAGGAGTACGCGGTGGCTTCCTCCGCAGAGAGTTCCCCCGGGGATTACGAGTGGGAGTACGACGAAGAAGAGGAGAAGAACCAGCTGGAGATCGAGCGGCTGGAGGAGCAGGTGGGCCGGGGATGGACAGCAGGCTCCTTCCGTTAGGTTCCCAGGTCTCCGCCCGCCTCCTTGGTCCTTAGCGGCAATAAAACCTCCCAAGGCCGCAAACCCATTATTTCCTATTGCTTAAGCTCCTAGAGCGTGCCTGGTG